>CAEGAE010013971.1:0-23767 GCA_903067095.1 Girardinus metallicus | reverse complement strand
AATAATAATAATAATAATAATAATAATAATAATAATAATAATAATAATAATAATAATAATAATAATAATAATCCTCAAAGCTACCAAACTGAGCTCCTATCAAAAATACATGGTCCACAGTGGACCCATCTTGCACTCTCTGTCTTTTAAGGTCCGAGATCCTCAGATGTGCAGCTTCTACTCCAGTTGTTAAACTTGAACCTCGACAAGACAAACCATCATTAATTAGAATTTAACCTCAGTGAGAATACAACAATTATGCATCAAACATTTTTTTTAAAACTATTTGGTTGCATAGATAAGAATGTAGTTTTTTTCTTTTGCAAAATTGACACAAAAACATTCATAGATAGTGGCATGGTGCTACTTCACTTAATCACCAAATCTGTGACAGATTTATTTTAGCCTCCTTGCCTGGTTTTAAAAGACAGATGTGGCAAACAAATTGGAGAAAGAGAAAAGTTGCTCTTACTTTTAAATCTAAACCAGCAAAAATAGATATCGGCAGGTTAAAACTCAAGATACAAGAAAACAGCTTTTGATGTCTATCTTTCCTTTAGGTCCAGAAAATGTAGGGAGTTACTTTATGATTGTTTTTGGTCTTATTATTTACTCTTTTCTATTATTTTCTCAGTTACAAATCAAAAGGATATAAACAGATCATCTTTGCTGTGTTTTTCTTGTTACTTTCTCCCTTCAAAGGTAGCAGCCTGTTGGTAATTTTTCTTTAGTAAAGCAATTTCTTACATTTCTGGGTGCTTTCTTTAAAAAAAACAAACATTTCGAAACATTGAATTAACACTGAGAAGTGAGAAAAGCTAACTTTCAACCTCACTAACCTTGTGTTTCACATACAGAATATGTGCAATTAAAAATCGTTACAAAGGAATGATGCTCCAGTTTATTGAACACCTGCAAAATAAATTTGTCTTTTAAAACCTCAATGCTTGAATGACCAGATTGATTTGAAAGTTTTAAAAATTATGTCTCCATAATGTAAAATTCAACATTTGAGTTGACAGCCTTCGTGACCAAGTCCTTTCTATTTTCTACTGTGAGCAGCATGAAAGATCACTGAGCGTCTGGCGTGGCGGGGCGGGCTGACTGACTCTTGTACATACAGAAATCTTCAGTTGGCTCCTAGTTTTCATCAGGGAAAAAAAATCCAAAATTTGAGCGTTTGTGCAAAAAGGACAAATGACAGACGTGACTTATGAAACTAATTCAGTCAGTTATATTAAATAATTTTGAGTTTCTACAGTCGAAAGTATGTTTTTTACTAACACTGTGTAAACCATTAAATAATTCAAATGCAAGAATAAAAACAGAGAGAATTGCTTTAGAGAATTTTTCACTTCCTTTCAAACTTTAGAAGTTTCCGTCAACTAGGATTACTTTGCGTTTAATTGAGGAAAACCTGATCACGCTATGGCATTGTAAGCTTGGACTGCTGGGGTGACCCGCACAAGTTTGGTCCTTGGGTAAAATTTCAATCTGAATGTGTTGCGTTCATCTCCACAGTCATATAGAGCGAGAAATAACTTGTTTCTCAAATTGAAAGTCTGGCTTATCATGACCCTTGGCAACCACAGTTTCTACACAATGAATAATAAAGATACAAATTTATGAACTAAATGTTTGGTAGCACAGTGAATGTGAGCCAGTAGGGCCAGGTTCTGTGAATTTACTTTCTATTCTTGGTTGTGCAGGTCCTACAGCAAACATATTGATCGTGTTTACATTAATGGGTACTATGGGAGCTGCAAAACAAAAGCCCGCCCCGGCTTTACTGCAGTCCTGATTTCACTCAAACGGGAGGGCTAGTCTCAAGTCAGACCCCCACTCAGAGCTGGTTTCACTCCCATCCTGCACGGACAGTAATAATACACCTATGCAAACAGTCTTCACATTTACCTCCTTACCCCACGTCTGCACATGGTGGGAAAATACTCCAGTGGCTCTACGGAAAGACCTCAGAGGGATCAACACACAAATGTGTATCCAATAAATACACAAAATTGCAAATGCACTTACCTGGAGAGAGCTGCATATTCTGTAAAAAAAAAAAAAAAAAAAAAAAAAAAAACACAAAATAAAAGCCCTGCACACATTCTAACAAGCCAAACCCCAGCAGAGAGACTTAAAAGCATCAAGGAAATCATCCAGTTGTGGCAGAGCAGGAAAAATAATTGCAAGAGAATCAATGCTAGTTATCCAGGCCTAATAAGGGGAATATCAGGGAGTGAAAGAAGAAATGCTTTTAAGTCCAGCAGACCTTGGGTCCACACTGAAGTCATAAACTGAAACCCCCTGCAGTGCGCAGCCACCGTAGGTTGTGGGATCAGATGATAATTAACAGTTTCCATCCCGTGATGGTGCAGGGTCCTGATGAGACGTTCAGACAGATGTTTCAAGTCTTTTGAGTCAAGAAGGAAAATAAAAAGACCAAAAAAATCACAACATGCTCAAAGGTTTTGACGTATGGTGGCCAACTAGAGCAAAACACAACTTTGAACAAAACTTTCAAATAAAAATCACGCCTGTGGACAATTACAGCTAAACAGCAACCCGCTGATGTAGTTGTAAACTTCGTTTGTGATGGTAGTTTAATAATAACAGGCAAGAAAGTACAAACACGTTATTTTTGTTTTGTAAAATTCATCTTGTATTTTGCAAAGTAACAGCAATAAATATTTATATATTAAGTCCGCCCTCACCTCTTCATAAGATCCAGAGCAAGAAGGAGCTTGTAACTGCTTTACAAAGTTACTTGATTAGAGAATGCATTCCACAGGTGTGAGTTCAGTGAAGGCCTCGGGATTTGTTATAGAACATTAGTAGACAAGGATAAAAACCAAGAAACACAGCAGATTAGCTTAAAGCAGTTTTAGGTTGTAAACAACATCCCAACCTGTAAACCTCTCACGAAGGTGAAAATTAAACTTGTCTGACACAAACGCAAACCCACCCAGACTTATCTGAAGAAGGGCAAAGTTTAGAAGAAAGCAGGCAAGAGACCCGTAGCGGTTTAACTGTAGAGATCCACAGATAATTTGTTGGCATAATCATGAGCTGTATGCACCACACATCTAGTCCTTATGAAGTCGCAAGAAGAAAATCAAGAGCGTTAAAAATCAAGAGCGTTAATCATTAAATGTTAGCAGGGGACACAGCAAAAAAGTGCAAAAATTTAGTGTGCAGAGTAAATAACTAACTACATATCTGAGCAACATGTGACAAACACGGACTAATATAAAAAAATAAAACATTTGTGTCCACCTAACAAATTCATGCTAATTGCAAAGAACAAATGGAGGAAGATGCTAGACTGTTCAACTTGCATAGCTCTTCAACCTTGGAGGCATCATCAAACTCACATCCGAATGCCAACAGATTAGTGGATATAAAAGTCTCAGCTGGACTAAAGCTGGAAACAGTGTGATGAGAAAAAAAACAGATTTTTATTAAAGTTATTACAAAAGTAAAAGAAAGTCTGTTTTGGGGGAGAAAGAACGTGAATAAATTTCATTTAGCTTAGCTTTTCGTAGTCCAGCGTCGGAAAGCTACAGTATGAATGTGAACACAAACAGGTTTTTCTTGCGGCACGTTTTGACTTCAGTAATTAACCTTAACGTGTATCTAGTAGATTATTTCCCCACTTCTTTCCCTCTTCTTCAATTAGGGAAGTAGTGAGGAGACCAAGCAGCTAAATGCAAAGGGCCCTGTGTCAGCTTTGAAGCCACTGTGGGATATTTAAAAATCTCACGGCAGTAGCCATGTCGCTCCTTCAGAAAACTCAGCATGTAGGACGCATAAAACACCACATCACAAACGATGCACATGGCCCACACATGTTTACATTGTGAGCTGTTGGAAAGTTGCCTTATAGTGAGGAGGAGGAAGACCTGTGCCAGATACGAATATTAATTCCTTTCTGAAAGATAACAAAGCACAATCTCCTTCTCCATGGTTATGTGCTAATAAAACATGCCTTAACTGTGAATCTTGAATTCCTGTTCTTACAATCGACTTTTGGTAGGAGTTGTAGTAGAACTTGTATTATTGTACCGCATGATTACTTACAGTTGAATGACTCAACTAATTTGAAGGTAGAATTTCTTGTTTCTTTGGAAATCAATAAGAGTTTTGTGGCCAAATCAGATTCCAACAAGCTAGGAAATAGTTATTAATAAAACCTCTCACTCTGGTTCCTTAATATGCTGAGAAAACTTTGTTTATTTATCTCCTGCTTTATTGGAGTGAACAATTTCTTTTTCTCAAGTCTTTGATTTATTTAGTTTTAGCAACAACGAAATCTCAGTGAACACGTTGAAACCTACTTGATGAAAACCACACAATTTAAATGTATTATATTCTAAAGTGGCACAATTTTGCTATGAAATAGTGAAATAACTACAAGACTCCAAAAGTAAAGTATCCAAAATTAATTTGCAGTTTCTGCGAGAACACATAAGAACTCTAACCTGAACTATTTTGAGACCTGAAGAAGGAATTGAATCTGAAATGATTTCTCAGTTGAAACATTTGTTATACTACCTGTTGTGAATACAATATTGGCTCAAGTGACTTGAAGGTTTAGTTTTCATTTTATTCAACCTTAATGAGCCAGAAAAAACATGAATTGGCTGTTTCAATCTTTTTAACTAGCGTTTAATTTGAATTAGCTTCTTGAATTTTACTACAAATATAAGTAGATAATTGTGTCTTAATTAAATGTTTTAATGCTGGGGGTCTTATTATTATTAAAATGTGTAAAGTAACTTCAGCCATAAACTACAGAACTCTTCTCATTCTTACTTTAAAATAAATGTTTTGTATTTTTACTTTATTCAAATTAAATAAACAAATCCAGAATCGTGTCATATTTTAGTTCTGTTGATCTAGTTTTCTTATATGTGCATTCATACTGCTTGATTGTCACATTTATCAATATGTTGTTTCATGAAATGTTGCTTGCTGGTGATAATAATGGCAAGCACAGATAATATTACACTATATAATGGAAAATAATGTGCACACACAAAAATATAATGCAATATAAATAGATTCCTCTAGCCTCATATCCATTTCCCCTGTATCTCCAAACTGACCCATGACCTGTTAGATGTAGCGCTTCCAAAGACACCGGCCTCATTACCCGGGCTTCTCTTTGGCTGAGCCAGGTCTTTTATACCCCAGAGGAAGGACAGAAATAAACAAAGACCACCACTGATTGAGAGATGGAAACAAAACACTGTGGCAGGAAAAGGTTACATTGACTGTTATCCTTTTCGGTGGCCGCTGGCTTTCAGTCATTAAAAAAAAAAAAAACTTCCAGTCATCTGTGACAATATCTGAGTTATGCAAGAAATGTCACTAAAAACAGCTACACACATGAGAATTGTGTCATTTAGTTGCAAACTGCTAGCAGAGCGGTGTGCCATTTATGGCATTAGAGACAATTTAGCAAACCGTAATAATTTTAAAATAAGTTACATCACTAAAGTTTAATGAATTAAACAATGTCTTCATGAGGTCGAATATATGCAGGTATTGATATTCACTTTTCCCTCTAATGATAATTCTCAAGTTTGAAAAAGGGATTTTCACATTCAAAAATATTTACAGACTGATGGCCTTAAATATTGCTTGTGAAACAAGACCGCAGAAGTGTTTGCATGCCTATCTAATTTACAAACTCGCCACCAGAGATGATTTTCTCCTCAAAATGTTCTACGACACGAATAACGGTAGACTTTCCTGTTTACCATTGCTCTAGAAATGGTTTACTTCAAACATATATTGTTATTATCCTGCCCACAGTTTGAGCAATATTCACATTTAAACATCTCATCTTATCTGTAAAATCTGTGACTGGTTTTAAACTTTTCTTTTACGTGAGCGAGAACAACATGTGAGTGCACGGCCTCGTACCTTTGAAGAATCACATGTGACTTTCAGATGGTATATTTAGGTGATTTCATTTTCCAAGAGTAAAAGGGCAACTGTGATGCAATAAGGGTGCAAATCTGCTCTTACATGTAGCACTTGGTGAACATTTGAACAAGGCACTGAGATGAAGCAAACAATCAGACATGGGTCATTCCTTCTGGATTAAAATCTTACTGTCTAAAAAAGGACCTTGGACAAAAATCACAAATACAAACAGTACTTTAAAAATATTCCCTTTGTCCACCACACAGATTATATAGGTATCCGAAATTATTCTTACACAAACTCTACTTCCTATTCTACAACGTGACATCATAAGACCTCAGAGACCTTCTGTCATTGTTCTGTGTCTCTGTCCTCTCTGTGCGTGAAATGGATAGGCACTACATGTAGACAGACGAATGAACTGCAGCCACAGGTGACAGGAGGGGTCAACATGGCGGAAGAACCTCCGGGATGGAACAAGGGCAAGACTGTATGAGTGAATCAATGAGACGAAAAGTTAGTATTGATCCTGCTGGATTTATCCCCTTCAATGTCAATGAGCAGCATCAGTCAGATGAAGATGCTGTGCCCCATTTGCCCGAAGAGCAGCAGGATAAATCTCATTCTCCCCTCTTCTGCTCATTTAATGAAGGATATAATGGTGTGAGTAGGCTGAATGACTGCTAGCACACCATTTCAGCGAACAGACTGTGTATCTGTTATCCTCCTGACTTTAATATGCAGCAAAACCTCCGCTGGAAATTAGACGGAGTGTGCGCTCACAAGAAAAATTGCATGTTTATCCTTTGGTTACCGCTAATTTTGAGGTTTAGCTTTTCTCGTGTAGCTGTTCTGCCGCTGAAGAGTGAAACGCGTTAATTAGGTGCTGATGTAGTGACTGGGAAATCAATACACGGCATCATTAAAAGGAATGAGTCAATAAAAGTTCAAAGAGTTACATCAGGATTGTTCAACCTTCCTTTGTCTGATATGGATATATTGTAAAACAAAACAAACAAACCGCCACAAATATTGGCGGATTCACTTATTATCTACTTTTTCTATTATTTTGTAAAAGTAAATCCAAATCAGTGGGCTGCACAGTGGCGCAGTTGGTAGCACTGATGCCTTGCAGTGCTGGGTTTGATTCCTGGCCTGGGGTCTTTCTGCATGGAGTTTGCATGTTCTCCCTGTGCATGGTGGGTTCTCTCCGGGTACTTCCTCCCATAGTCCAAAAACATGACTGTTAGGTTAATTGGTCTCTCTAAATTCTCCCTAGGTGTGAGGGTGTGTGTGTGTGTGTGTGTGTGTGTGTGTGGTTGTTTCTCCTGTCTGTCTCTGTGTTGCCCTACGACAGACTGGCGACCTGTCCAGGGTGACCCCGCCTCTCGCCCGGAACGTTAGCTGGAGATAGGCACCAGCACCTCCCGACCCCTCTAGGGACAAGGGAGTTAGAAAATGGATGGATGGATGGAAATCCAAATCATTCACAGAAAATAAAAACATTTGTTCACAGATACTCAAAAGAAAATGCAGAAGTAGAGCCAATCACCTTGGAGGTGATTGGCTATACTCACAAAAAGGGAGATAAGGCATATATATATATATGCCTTATATATCTAACTATTCTCAATGAAACATGAATTGTCAAGTCTTTTGCAGCCTCTAACAGGTTTTCTTTATTTTACTTTATTTTACCTGATGGAAAGTCAGATCAGATTCCATGTTCTTGCTGAAAACATGCATTGCCGCCACATGATTCTTCCACCACCATGTATCACAGTGGGAATGGTGTGATCAGGGCAAGAAGAATGTCTCCTCCATCCACACATTTAAAAGCCGAAATCAAGCTTAACACCAAATAAGGCATTGGGCGAACACAATTACTCTACAAAATGTCTAATTAAGCAAGTAGCATCGTTTGACTTGACTTTGAATGAGGAGGGGGCCAACAGATTCACAGAGTGAGAGGATGAGCAAGACGTTGAGTGTGTTACTTCTAGTGAGTGAAATGAACTTGCATGTGTGTGAAAGGCACCTTCAGAGGTTCTCATCGATCACATTCACATCAAACGAGGAGGACAGAAAGGAGGTTCAGGTGCTCTGCGAAGCATCTGAACAAACACACACAACTGCGGTGCATCTTGCACATGGATTCACAATAAACACGTCTGTGACGACAGCACAATGTGAATATGAACAGCGCCGCTTTTCACAGTCGGCTCCACGAACAGACAGAGACACCCACCACAGTGGAAACCTTTCGTTGTGGAACCAGTATGGTGCAGGACGCCGACTGAGTTCCCTACAAATGCTGTTGATCTCAGATTTAGCAGCTTGTCGTCCCTCATTACAAAGGAACTGAGAGAACAGCAATTTAGAAAGATGTCTTATTTCTGTTCGTTTAAGCAAACCTTCTGGATTTTACCTCCCTTTTCATCAGATCCCTATAACAAGAAACTCTGAAACTTAATAAAGATTTAGGAAGGAAAAAAGATAGGGGCAGTATTATGTATTTTCCATGCACAGTTGCTTTAAAAACGCTATGGCTTAAACTAAATTTGACTGTCTTCAGGACACCTTCAGGAAGTCGACGCAACATCGCTCCTCTATGATAGCGTTTTTTCAGAGTTTCACTGAGAGGTAGCTCATATATTGATCGCAGCAGAAGCACTGTTCCACCAAGTGTTTGCTAATTGCTGCTGGCTAGTCTTGAGGAGTTGAGTTGCTCTGTGAGGCAGAAGCTTGGAAGCTGCAGCTCCAGGAAGGAGCTGCATCTCAAAGGCGGCGCTATGTCCACCCAGACGTTTTGCACAGCTGAAGTTTGCCACTGGAAATTAAAGGATTTCTCAAACATGCATGAAAGAATAAAAGCAACACTCCATCTATGTTTAAGATGAAGGAATAACATTACAGACAATTTTACACAATGCTGTACCTTTGAGATTAGTATAATTGCTAGCAGGGGAAGAGTTGGGTGTAAATGGCCTGAATCATGTGTCTGCATTTCAGTGTATTTAACTGTTTATGTTTTGTCCAAGATTTCTTGTTAAGCTGGTTGTCAGGTGTGGCGACTCCACTCATCTGGAGGGGCAGATTTGGCCTCTTTGTTCCTTGTTGTAGACGCTCAGCATCTTTGGCTAGGTAGTCAGCATTTTGGGATCACCTGGGTGTAACGTTCCCAGAATAAAATTTACCTTACTGCAGTTTTTAGTTAGTTCACGGAGGAACACTCACACCCAACTTTAGCTTGATTTATTCTATTTTTAGCTCTTTTGACACACTTATGTGGTTGAGATAATTTCACAAGTCTTGATATCAAACGACACGCCCAGCAAATACTAAAAGCAGTTTTCAAATTAAGATTTCACTTATAAAGGAATAAAAGCTTTCCAGACCAACCTCAACTTGCATGGAAAAATGTTTTCTCCAGATCTTGTTTGCCTTGCTCCTGCTGAAAAAAAAAAGAGTTCATGTTTTCAAAAAAAAAAAAAACATCTAAATTATCCACAATACTTTCAGAAAAATATTTTGTGTGATGATACAAAATGGAATCTCTTTGGAAGGTGTGAATCCTATTAAATAAGCTGTAATACTAAGCAGCATTTTAGAGGAAAAACTGTACTGTAAACTTGTAACGCTTCCACCCTATATTTGTTATTTTTTTTAACTAGTGTAACCCCTGACCTCTCAGTTGTTTCCCTGCTGTCCAACAGGACAGAATTAGTGCATGGCTAATTATCATACCACTCGTCATCACAGCTATTTTGTCAAAACTGCAGATCTAGACAATACCACACATATCGTGCACATTGTCTATAAAAACCTGCACATATATCAATTTTCCAGTGGAATTCAGTCCCATCAAGAATCCAGAGGCACAGTAACACATTTTATTAAATTAGGTGCCTCAGTCTGTGTATAAAAATTATTGTTAATCAGAATTTATTACACCACTGTTGCGGCTTGGTGTTTTAACACAGATCAAAACAGCAAAAAGATTATTAAATGATCTACTTTGCTATTCATAGCTGGGAAGAAAATGTATCCTTCAACTTTCTGTAAGTCATAAACGTATTCCCACCTTTACTGTGAATCTGATTGTTTAAACCTCTGGATACTTTTTAGATCTTTTATGCATTTGCCAATATTGTCATATGCTGATGATTGACTTAAAATTGGTGATATATCATACAATATTTCATTTTCCATAGACTGTTTTGTCACGATTACGGATCGCTTAAAAAAAACAAATGGACATCAACAGAGGGGTGAGAAGTTGGGTGTTCCTGTTTTTATAGCCTAATTAGGTCATTTCCTGTTGGATTAGAAAAGACATTACTTAAATGTGCATCTAAAATGTTGCTGATGTATAAAGAGTAATAAAAGGAGAGATCACATCTCCACAATATAATTGAAATTTGTTCCCTCTTACACATAAAATGCCTAATTGCCAAACTCCATCTCATATTAGAGATTTGATAGTTCCATCTCAGACTGCAGGTTTACTGGTGGCTGCTAAAGTTTATAAAAGTACAGGGTGATTTTCATTCACCTCTTTTGTAGAGGCGCGTAACACTGTTCACTTTTATGACTGAACTTATATTTGTCTTCTTTTCGATAAAGAAAAGAACAAAAGTGTGCTTTTTTTTTTTTTTTCCCCTGCATGTATGCGTGTTTTGGTACAGGCCAGCTATCTGGTCAAAAGCCATTCCGGTTTCGACACAGTGAACAGATGAAATATTTCTGGACGTGCGCTGCTTGTTCGAAACCTTCCAAAAGTTTTACATTGATTTATGCTTGACAGAGACTCCTCCACCGCTTCACTCCGGCGCTGTCCTTCAGCAAACAGAGAGGGGGAAAGAGAGATGAGTCCTGTCCTGGAGCTTGTCCAAACTCTGCAGGGGGCCGCGATGAAGGGTTTGCTTTTTTTTTTTTTTTTTTTTTTTTTTTTTTTTTAATCAAGGTCTGCCAGCTAGGCTATCCTGACAGTCCCGTCTTCTGCCAAAATTCAAAGACTGAGCGAGAAAGAGAGGAGAAGAACAGAGGAGTCTCGTCTGGTCTTCCGTCATACTTTACGCAACTCTAAAGAGAAAATAAGAAGAAAACTTAACTAGAAGAGAAAACGTGTGCGTATGTGAGCCGCTTGAAAGTCTTTACCCGACCATTCTGCACCTTGCGCTGTAATAGACCAATACTGGCAAAGGAAATGAAGGCCGTGTCGCATTGTTTGGCGGCATGCTGTAATGCTTACTAGCCTGGACAGGTTGTTCTATTGTTATTGATGCTCTTATTTGGGTGGACATAATTTAATTCCAAGAAACAGTATCAGTCATTCATCACGTCGAGGGTTGACATTTCTATCAGGCTTATCGATGGACAGTCGAGTGAATTTAGCAAAGTGTAAAATCGTGCGCGGATGTAGATAGGCTGCCGTTGACTGAAAATGATCATCTTGCATGTTGGAGAAAACACGGAGCAGTCGTTTACACGAGTCGAACCGAAATGCGGCCGGGCTCTCACAGCCTACACGTATAATCTGCAGCCATTTGTGGAGAAAAAAAACTGTTCAGAGCTTAATCATACCGAGTCACGTTTCGAGCCCGGCTGATGCTCTCTGACCACCGCTGAATCAGTGGTGAACTTTTGGCTTAAATCACGGGCACCGAGCTACCGAGGAGGAAATGTGACAGTTTGTTGCAAATGTTTCAAGTTTTGCAAAGCGAGCGAAAGCCAGGGCACCTTTAGGAGGTTTAAAAGTGAAGGTGAGAGCGCGGCTGAATCATTTTTCTCAGCCTCCGACAACGACGCCTGGTTTGTGCTTCATCTTTGACTCAGAGGCTGTTTGATAAGTTCAGCAGGAGCCTTTTTTTTTTTTTTTTTTTTTTTTTAGCCTGTTTGAATGTGATAACAATTACAGAGCTGTGTTGCTACATATCAATCGCCTCTTACACATTTTCATTGTTCTATTGATCCCTGGAGGCGCCAGTCTTTGGGAGGGGTATATTTCCATCTGGGCCTGTTGACACTGATTGGAGACATGGGGTCTGTTCAAAACCTCAACTTTGGAAAAAGGTTAAAAACTCATCTAAATAAGGATGGGTCACAATGACATAACAATTCAAAATTCTAGAGAAAAAAAAAATCTCAAGTAAGGCTCAATAAAAACAAATATAATTCTACTACTAATCAAAATACCAAGCATTAAATAACTAAATGATCCTGCAAAGATGCGTGTTAACATTTGCATGTGTGATTAAACAGCATGAAGAAATTTAACTTTGTAAAACTTCTTTTTGGTGGATGAAAGTTGGGTTGCCGACCACCTGCTATTTCTCTCTCTCACATATGCATTTCATAGCGCAATCAGTAGCTTTGCTTGTGAATATATTTCCAACTAGGAAGTCACTCAACACCATCGCCATCAACAGAAAGCTTAGTTTCACTTTTACATTTGTATTACAGAAGATAAAATGCTGTACTACTGTATTTTTAATTCTTTATTCGAAATATTGCGTCGTCTACACCAACATGGATATAATGTATTCTAGTACGAAATGTGTGACAAATTTGAAATTAAAGGGTTAAATCACTGCTTTTCAATTTAACTATTTCACTCTTCACCATAGAAGGCAAACATTATTAAATACATTATTAAATACACATAAAGTCTTCTTTTCTGTTATGAAAAGAAGACTTTATGATCTTGCATCTGGACCTAAGTAATAACCATTCATCTCGTTTGGTCTCCACAACGTTGTGCCTGCTCGGTTCAGCTTTATTAGTCATATTCTGAACTTAATGGGTTTATAATCATGAAATGATTAGAATCACTCTCACTAGCATCTTGGCTGCATTTTAAAAACCTTAGAGTCACAATGGTGAGCTTGAAAATGAAGATGAAGCATTTAGCAGCGTTCCGGCTCGAAATGCAAGACATTTTGATTGCGGTGTACTCACACCTGGCTCTCTCTCTCTCTCTCTCTCTCTCTCTCTCGTAGATGAAGCATAATTCAATTAGCTAAGTGTTGCAGCGTGCAAATTAATTATTCTCCAATAAGATGTTCGGACTACGTTCACAAATCTGCTGTGAAATCCTTCAGCATTCACAGGCCTTAAAGTGGCCGCTGCGTTTGCAGGTCGTACAGTTAAAACGTCTGTCACCTGTATCAAAGCACACAATACACGAGTCTTCTGCATCATTGCACTTCCTCTCCGCTTCACATTTTTGGCAGGTTTAATTGAGTTTAATTTGATTGCAAATTAATTAATTTACTTGCACGGCTGTTGATTGAGTTGAGTTGACTCAGAGATGTGTTAGTGCAGTGTTATGGCATCCAAGAAGCCGTAGAGGGAGCCGCGTCGTAAACTTCTGAAGGACAAGGGAACGTCTGAAAAAGGTATTGACTGAAAATAAGAAAAAAAAAAAGAAAAAACAGGCAAAAAATAAATAAATACATTTTAACCAGATATATCGCAATGTATGAAAAATAGTGCAATATTTAAAAAATGATAACCCCACAAATAATTTATCACAAATTTACTATAATTAACTACGTATTTTTGGAAAGTAGGCTAATAGATCTTAAATCAGCACATTATTAAGCACCAATAAGACCCAAAGTAATTGACATATATCCATCTACAGCGGGTTACAAAGACAATTTAAGTCCAGACACACTGCAGAGGAAACCCGTTTTGGCTGCTTAAGCAGCCAGCACACCCAGGTGGGCCCCACATGGGAAAAAAGAGGGCAGACCATATGGGTTTGTCCGCGGTTTCCACGATGGCCCCACATGGGTTTACCCATGTAGGGTCACTGCCTACATGGGCCCTACATGGCGGTGGCCCTACATGAGTTTGCCCATGTAGGACCCATCCAGGCTCACTGCCGACATGGGCAAACCCATGTGGGGCCATCGTGGAAACCGCGGACAAACCCATTTGGGTCCCATATGGTCTGCCTTCTTTTTTCCCATATGGGTCCAACCTATGTGTGCTGGCTGGGTTCTAACCCTGATTTCATTCTTTCGGGGGCTACCCGAAGCTTGTGACCACAGGTGAGGGTAGGAACGTAGAATAACTGGTAACTTACAGTAGACTGGACCTCTTCACCACGACACACTGGTTCAGCACCCACATCACTCAGACGCAGCACCAATCTGTCACAGTTTGGTGGGACTTTTCATAAATTATTCTGTGGACTGGCAAGACAAAGGTGACACTTTTTGAAATGCTTGAATCCCATTAAGTATTGTATGAAGCTAACACAGCATTTCAGAAAAAGAGGACCGTCTTGACATTCAACATGGAGGTGGTAGTATGGTGGTTTGGGCCTACTTTGCTGCTTCAGGACCTGGGTAACTTATCTTAGTTGCACTATAACAAAACTCTGTTCTCTATAACAGAAATTGGCAAAAAGCTTTTGTTTCTTCTTTTTTTTTCCCTTGAGCTGAAGTGCACTTAAACACTAATTTCCAATTAGGCACACCTGTAATTCAGTCTATAAGAGCAATCATTTTTATGCAATATGTTTTATGGATAGTATTTTTTTTTTCTTATTAAACAAAATATTCATGGAAAATTGGTTATCGTTTACTGTATTGCAGTTTTTGTTTCATATTAAAAAATTGTATAGTCGGGGTGCTGTGGCAGTGCAGGGGGTAAGCACAACCCCTGCACCGCCTCCAAGAGGCCGTCGCAGGTTCGACTCCCAGTCTGATGACCTTCGCTGCATGTCTTCCCCTTTCTCTCCTTACCCACTTTCCTGTTAGTTCACTATCAAATAAAGGCCACAAGAGCCAATAAAACCTTTTTTTCTTTTAAAGATTTGTATACTCGTGTTGCACATGACTATCAGAATAAAAAGCAAATGAGGCAAACACACCTGGCATTGCTTAGGGGTGGAAACTGCTCCCCACCACTTTTCCTCCTTGACCCCTACTATGTGGAAAAAGTACAAGACTGAAAAACCCAGTTTGATATTTATAATGGTTGTTCATAATCACATTCTTTCTTTTTTTGTTTCCTGTAGTTCTTTCTCTTATGTCTCTTTCTTTCTTTTCTCTTTCTCTCTTTCTTTAGGTCTGCCTTATCTCAAGGCAAGTGAAAAAATGGGGGTAGAAAACAAGGTCCACCTGAGTGTGTTGCTCCTGGTCAGTTCGCCCAATCAACAATTCCAGTGCCTCTTATCTGCTTTACTTCCATTTTAAACATGTAAGCAATGCAGTTAAATTTAAATGCAGATTATTTCTCAAGTTAGTGAAGTATTTTTGGTGATTTGCGTGACATCGTTGTCACATATTTTGGTTCTAAATCTTTATTTTGGACAGGCAGACTCTTATAATATGCAGAATATGACCCAATATGATCAAACTAAAACACTGTCAGAATTCCTCCTGGACAGTCGGACGAGGCGAAATCGCAGTTTTCCCACAAATTAAACACCATGGACAGCGCATGGCTTCCACAGAAGAGAGTGATGCACTTCAAAACTTTGACGCAGTCGCTTAAAAAAAAAAAAATTAAAGAAAATAAAAACTTATAAACTATAAAAAAAAAAAAAAAACTGTAAAAGAAACTCTATAGACCATAGTTTGTGGTCATTTATTGTACAGTGTGATAAAGTCATTGAATTCAGCTGTGAACTCTTCGTTGTAAATCCAGATTTAACTACAATCATAATCTTGGATACACCTCCGGCTTCCCGCTCGGTCCTTTACACCGAGCCGGTGCTGATCGGACCTGATGGGGGAAGGGGGCGGGGGGGGGGGGGGGGGGACAGCTGAGAACAACGGCGGACTCGCGAAGTTGCACCGCCCCGGTTCAGGCAGCTGGACTGGAGCAGATAGAAGCTGAGATAGTGATTGAAAGTGATGGTAAAAGGATTTAGCCTCGGCATTAACACAGAGGGAGGGAGAGGGAGAGAGAGAGAGAGGCTGCGAGTGAGAGAGATAGAGGGAGGGAGATAGGAAACAGAGAGAGAGAGAGAAGGAGGAAGAGGAGGAGGGAGGGTGATATTTTCCATAAAGCCCTTTCCACCCCCCTCCCCTCCCTCTCTTTCTGCCCTTGAGCATCCCGGGTAAACCCGAAGCTTGTAAAGTGGGAAGAGGAGGAGGAGGGAAGGAGGAGGAGAGGGGGGGGGGCTGATCGGGGCGGGCTCAAGCCTTTCTTCAAACTCAATATTTTATACTTTTGATACTCCCTGACGGTGGAATTCATTCCTCTTTTCCCGGCCGATCCCAGATCTAGGACACCGCTGAGCCATCAGTGCGCAGCCATCTACGCTGGGATAAAAGAAAGATTTAAAAAAGAAAAAAAAAAGTATCCGGCGGACTGCAAATAAGAATAATAATAATAATTTATATATATATAAAAAAAGCAACAAACAGCGCGCAGGGCAGATTGATATCGGGAGTACAGTGAGGAGACGGCGGCGGGGAGCGAGTACAGTGGATGATCGGAGGGGATTTATAGTGCTGACTGGCCTCAGAGAGACGCGTGAAAGAAGTAAGTGCTCTATCTGATCGCGACACGGTGCGTTTTTTTTTTTTTCCTTGCTGGACGTATGTGCACGCAGAACGGAGCACTTTTGGGGGGGTTGTCGGGAGTGGACAGACGGCCTCTTTGAGCTTTTATTTGAATCAGTTAGAAAGAAAAGGCAGCGAGTCAAGAAACAGTTTTGCGTGTGAGCGATGCTGCACCGTCGAGTGCATAACTGTGGAAACTGACACACCCCTGAATAATCGGTGCCGGGGGAAAACCGCCTGGGCTACTTGTCAAGTGAACAAAGTCTGCATGGGTCGGGACGTGCTGTTCGCGGACCGGACTTCTGTCACAAGGCGGGTGAGGGTCGGATTACAATCTCTGAAAATGACAATGGAAGCGCAATCTGTGTCTCATTTATCAATGCGTTGGGGGGGGACAGGGGGAGGGGGGCAATAATTAGAGTTGAATTAAGTTATTAATGAGGCTGTAAAACTTTTGGAGTTTCCGCTTAAAGTTGGTTGAGCTGTGAAATAAGAATATCTAAGAGGGTACTCTAATGCACCCGATGAACCTAAAGAAAACTAACTTTTTTTCCTCCCCACGGAGCCGCAAAAGATATTCTTCCAACTCCGCATTTCGCACAAGCTCCAGTCAAATAATAATAATAATCATGATAATAACAATAATAATATAAAAGGATGACCCAAATAGATGTTGACTGGTATACTTTTTTTTTTTTTTTACAGTGTAATCGTAGTTGCAACATCTGTAGCCCACTCTGCAGCACAAGGGGAATTACACGCACCGGGAAGCAGCACGTGTTTTTACGCACAAGATTAAGGTACACAGACAGGCGCTTTTTGGCGGGTTTTACGTGGCCAACCATTTTGAAACGCAATGCACCGCAGGCTAGAGAGGACAACTTCAGTTTTACACTCTTAGTGGAAACAAAGAAGTAGTGTGGCAAGTAGTATGTGGTATGATGAATTTCGTTCATAAAAAGTTTCTAAGCTGCAAAACAAGCAATATCGAGAATAAATAATGTAATTCTATGTCTTTTTTTTAAAAAAATATATTTTTATTTGATTAACTTTCCTCCTATTGTACTCACAGCGCTCCAGATCTACAAGAGGAGCCCAGGCGGTCTGAGCCCCTTCAATGGATCTAGCCGGAGACACAGCCGCTGCTTTTTCACCTTTCCCTACCGGCGCTGCTGTTCCGCTGCAGGACCCCGCTCTCTGAAACATGGATTCCCGTGAGCATCTCCCACCCAACTCCCTACAACATTATGGTAAAAGTGCACACCGAGAGTCCTCTCAGTAACTGTATCCGCCCATCCGTTCCCGTGGAAACCAGCCGTCCCAAGCAACAAACTTCTTCACCTCTGTCTCTCTCTCTCGTTTCTACCCGGGGGACGTCAGTGTTTGTCAGGCGACGCTGAGTGAAAGCTGCATATCTACCTGTCTCCTTTCACCTGAGGGATTCCAATCAAAAGCTAAAAGAGGCGAGTCCTTTTAAAAGTCTCACGGTGGTCAGGATGCTCACGTTTTCCCTGTGATCACCCCTCCATGCGCTTTACCTCTCCTCTGAGCCGTGTGGCCCCCTCACCCTGTGCCGGACCCTGCTCCATACGCCACTCCCCAGGCCTGCCATGCTCCTTCGGGCTGCGTTGCTGCTGCTGCTGCACTGTTTGGCCTCCGCCCTCGGCCAATACAACATGTGCAAGTCCCTGGTGAGCACGGACGAGGGCTCGGTGTGGGAACATTACGCATGCCAGCCCAGTCCCGCGTCCATGAAGGACTACATGCGGATCAAGGTGGATCCTCCCGGAATCACGTGTGGAAATCCACCCGAGAGGTTCTGCACTCTGGTAGGTTGAGTCATGCACCTGTGATTTTATCATTTATTTCCTCAGTGTATCAATAAGTAAAGAGTGCTCTCAGACTTGCCAAATTTTGTGTTTAGTGACAGAGTGTGACGTTTTAGAGCTTGGAAACTTTTATTCGGTTTGTGCTAGACAGGATTGAGACAATGTGAAGCTTGAGGGTGACACAAAGAGTGAAAAGCAAGAAGTCAGAGCAAGATTGACACTTCAACATTTGACCTTGAAACGACATTGACGTTTGCACGTAACATGAACTTTATGACCTAGAGTCAAACTCATATTTAGACTCATAGAAAGAGCCCCACAGTCTTCCGGATGAAATGCAGACATCAGGACCTTTCACTTCCAAGGACACTACAGGATGAGCAGAGGGAAAAAAAAAAAAAAAACTCGTTAAAATGTCTACTAAAGCCTGCAGGCCAGTCCTGGCTAATGAAGGTATAATAGTTTGAAATAAAGGTAATAAAATCTCAATCATAAGGCTGCAATTAGGTTTCTCTTCCTCTCTGTGCTCAATGAGAAGTTTTCTATCCGAGCTTTGACTCATGTCTTGACTCACTGTGTGTGAGAGACGAGATTTTTTATTTCTTTCCTTGACAATCGACCCGCTGTCACTGAACGTCCACTCACTGGCGATGACCGCTGCAGAAGGCGCCAGACTTGTCTCCACAGCCGTGACTCAAAATCTCACAAACAGTGTTAGAACCGGTGTGTAGGACTGTCTATATCATGTTATATCATAATGCAATTCTGTTAACTATCCATTTTTTTTCTAAGTTAGAAGGTATTTGCTACTTTGGGAGAATTTTTACCTTTTTCTGGCATAGGCTGATAATTAACATGTGAAGTCATTTAAACAGGAACGCATAGCGCGTACCTCGGATACCTAATGGTTAATGACTTGTTTTAGTAACGGAAGCCAGCGTTGTTTTGAGTGAAACCTCTCCGCTTAAGAGATTAGATGGACCTGAGTGAGGCAAGAGGTGAAGTGATGCCTGCTGCCATAACGTATTGACGTCTGCCCCCTAATGGCCCGGGCCTGGAAACTTCTATAACTATGTTTCTGAGTGAGCGATGATGAAATATTGATGCAGTCCTTAATGGGCTTCCTTACAAGGGGTTGGCTGGCGACGATTCATCCCAAGGATCCTGAGTATGCTGCACAGCTGATGAGACAGAAAGAAAGAAGGGTGATGGAGGGCGGGACAGGAAGGAGTCTGGGCTTAGTCAGCATTTTCTTGTGGGATGGGATGGGAGCTTTATGGTGGAAAGTTCTGGTTCCTGTAAGGTCATTTGTGGTTGTGGGGATTGAAGCAGGTCCCAGACTGCTCTGATTAGGGGGTTTAGAGAGTAACGTTTACGTGAGAAATGAGAGATGTCAGCTTAATATCCAAAAATGCACTGGCTACTTTTCTCAAAGAGGCTATTTTTTCTGAAGCATATAACCGTCCACTGAGCATGTGAGGTTTCCTTTGCCTCAAGTCTTCTGCAGCGTGACAAGTGTTCATTCTCTGACTGCTTCCGTTAGAGACACCAAATTGGCATTGGTGAACATTTATTAATATGCACTAGGCATGGACGATTGTCAATGACGACATACTGAATATTCGAAAAGCTTTAAAACTCCTAGCGTTTCCGATCGCACTATTGCTACTGATTGTAGACATTTCATTTCAGTGCCACTGAAAGTGTCAGCGTGACCAGCAACACCTTCACCTGTGCATGGCACAGAATAAAGCAGCAAGCCCCTTCCCCCACCTGTTGCTAGGCACTGCTGGTTGAAAGAAGACTACTACACTTTTAATTTGGCCACAGAAAAGAAAATTAACTCAAATGTGGAATATTTCTGGATGTGACAAACAGGGATAATCATGGTGTGTTTACTGAAATATTTTAAAACTATGGCATTATGTTTATTCTCCTTTTGTGTTCTGTAAAAATTGTACATTTACACCAAAATCTACATTATATTATAACAAATATAACACTTAGTATGTTAGTTTTTTTTCCCCTTTTTTCCAGCCTTTGGAAGTACTGATATCAATGTGTATTAGAGTTTCATCAAATTATGATTTTAGTGCTTGAACTAAAACATGCTCCGTCGTGCAGTTCTCTGGCTATATTACTGCACACTGCGGGTCAGCTTGCTAAGTAAGAGTTCTACACTTTTACACTAATAATAGAGACAGCTTCAGCTGTCTGGAAACATTCCCATGCTTGTGATATTTGTGCCACTCAATAAGGAGCAGAAAGAGAGAATGGTATTCTTTTCTGTGTCACTGTGTGAGGTTCTGTATAGTCCATTTCACAGAATATGCTAGGAATAGCTATTCATGTCATGTTTTAAATTAAAACAAAAATACACTTTTGTGTTGCTGTTTCGTAGAAAAACCACAAAACTGTGGCATTTTCCTAATGTGCACATCGTGATTTTTGTAGGGAAGCATCTTTTCTTCCCTCCTTTTTGCCATGCCTAGTTTTAGCAGCTACACAGAAAAGTCTGTATCATATCTAATTGGTTTACTTTTTCAGTCACTCATTCAGCAACGCCACAAATCAAGAGTAAAATTCTTCTCATTTGGGAGTATATACATATAAAAAAAGTCTTCATATCCCAATGCGGCGAGTCGTTCATCTATAAAAAGACTTGAGATAAGCCGCGGAAGATGCAAAGTACTTTTTTCCCTCCATCTCTCACCCTACAGAATGAGTGTTACTACACACTCTGGGAGAATTCACTTTTTTAAAGCATAGTGGTTTTCATTGCTTCCATCACTTTACAGTAAGTTTTGCTTCTTCCTTCTCTATAGGGATCTATTTTTTTTCTACTCCATTCATCTAACTCGTTTCTTGGGAATGCAGTATCTTGTCTGCACAGCCAACACGGCCAGCATCATGTTGGCTTCTTTCAACGTGACACGCTTCCAGCACTTTGAAAAAGATGCTACTGTCACCAGTGCTGCATGAGGAGCTTCAGTAGTTTTTTTGTGTGTGTGTGTGTGTGTATGTGTGTAGTTTCATTGTATAATCTACTATAGGGCTTGTAGGGAGTGATGGAGCAAAGATATTCAAGGCAAGAATGCTGCAGGTAGGCGGCTAATGATGAGAAAGAGGTGGGCCAGATCAAAGCTGAAGCATAAAGACGAAACCCTTCTACTGTCCTGCACAGGCACTCACAGCGCCTGTCTCAAAAATGCTGCATTTAGAAGGGTTTGGATTTTGTTTGTTGCTGTGTTTTCTTTTTTTTTTTTTTTGGAGGGGGGTGGTTTGAAACCAAACCTTCAATCAGCCATCTCCCTTGGGTGGAGAACAGAAAGCAGTCGAATGCTAATGGGAATGTGCATGTGTGTCGGAATGTGGCGTTAACAGGGACCGGTCGGGGTTTGAGAAACATGTGGACGAGTTGGCTGAGGGTGTGCGTTAGTATGTCTAAGGAAGACACAAAAAAAAAAAAAAACAAAAACCCACACACACATATATACACACCTAGCAGTTCCACAACACATTTGCCCATTTTAGAAGCTAGAAATCAGCCAGCTCTAAAAATAGACATGAGAGGAGAGAGGAGCCGCGCAGCAGCGGAAGGGGAGTATGCAGGAAGGGGAGAAAGATGGCAGCTGGTAGTGTGGATCAGTGCATCTCAGACTGGGCCTGTGGCCATAATTCAGGCTCACTGCCTGGTGTAGCCTTGCCAGACCCGGATGGCCTGCCCTGCCCAGCAGTGGCCCATCAAGGCCACACAAGAGGAGGGGATGGGGGTGGCATCTACATCCAGCAGTGGGCCAAATCTCGATGAACCTCCTTGGTGTAAATGATAGCCCAGGTGGCCAGTGTCCTGATAAAACTCGACTGGGAGTGAATTCGGGTGCAGCAGGAGCTGGTCTCACGCTGCAAGGCGTACAGTAATTGGCGAAGGGAACAGATAGTTGAGGAGAGCAGGCAGCGAGAGTGGATGTACAAACAACGGACATGGGGGAGGGTGCAGTGATGTAATGGTGTGGCTCGCTTTCCCATTAGGACATGGTTGAAAGTGATCTGAGAGTGTTTAGATGTGTTGGCAGAACGGGAGGATAGTTTTAAGTGAGATTTATCCTTCACTGAGGTGATTCTAAGAGGGATTGGCCGCAGGCGCTTAAACAGCCTGAGGTGGACTTAGTAAACCACCTCATCAACCAACCAGGATCTCTGGACAGATACCTGTTTGAAGAGGAGGAAACATATGTAACAATTGAGCATGATTACAAGTGTAATCATGCATGTAATCAGGGATTCAGTAACGCAGTCGGCCAACGCAAAGCATTTTTTTGAGCAGTCTAGATGTGGTCATAGCTGTAGATACTTAGCAAATAAATGCTTAAAAAACCTTAGCAAGAAAAAAAACCTCGTAGCAACTTTTTGATTTGAAGTATTAAAAAGCCTTTGAAGGCTTTCATTCTTTGTTCCACTTGAGATTTATTTTTTTCCAAAAGTCTTTGCATTATGTGGTTTATAAAAAACATTAAACAAAGGAAAACTAGATGTCTTTAGCTTTCTAAAAGCATTTTGAATATACATATTTCTCAGAAACGTCATTGTTATGTTTTATGTTTGGCTTTAGTTTGAGTCAAAATCAGGAAATTTCCGACATGGCCCCATATCAGGAACTTCAGAACTAGGTTTAGACTTTAAAGCTCAACAGGGGAGTATTTAAGGTTAATTCTGAAAACTGAAAACCTTTTGTCTTTCTGTGTTCACTATAAAAAATAACTTCACTTTAATTACTTTAAAACAGTCATGTAATAAGTGTGGTTGAGTATGTGACGGGGTTCTATTATGACTTGGACAAACATAAATGACTGGCCAAGACCGGAGATCACTTCAGTGAAATTTATTATGCTTTTCTTCACATAAACAAAGATGGCAGGTGCAGAATATTTACAAAAGACATTCAAGACAGGTTAAAATCAGACAAACAGCAGTACCTTCAATGTAAGCGGCCATCACTTTCAATGTGACTTGTCAGGAGTCTAACCACAGAATGATTCCCTGTGGCACAGAGCCCTGCTTTTAAAGCCACAGGCTCCGCCCACAGTAAGACCAAACAAGCAAAAACAACTAAACAATTATTACTAACTCAAGTGAACTCTTAAAGTAAACAAAGTAATAATAAATAATACCAAGGGAAAAAAGAGAAAAAAAATATATAAATTCATAAACTTGTGATCAAAAATACAATACAATAAATGTATACAATGTACTATCTTAATTTGACGTTTACCTGCGGGTGGATGTGCCACACAATCATGGTCCGCAGTAGCATCTTCAGCCTGGCTAGCTTTCTGAGAGGACAAGCTGCCGTTTCTTAGCCCTCTCGAAAGCAGACTCTCTCGTTGCTGGTGAATCCAGGCAAAAAGGGAAGGAACAGCTCCACTTCTAAGGCGGCTGGTGGCAGATCCGCTAACAAAATCCTCCGGTGTG
>CAEGAE010013970.1:0-18635 GCA_903067095.1 Girardinus metallicus | reverse complement strand
ATTTGTCTAGATTGTTCTTTTTTATCAGTGGTTTGATAACTGCTGTTTTCAAAGCCTGGGGGAAAACACCTGATGAGAGCCACGAGTTACTGTTTGGATCAGATCATTAGCAACGACAGGCAGGACTTTTTTAAAGAAATGTGTGGGTAGGACATCCAGACAGCAGGAACTGGAGCTTCATTGACTTATAATTTCTTCTAGGGTTTTATAATTAAGTAGTTGAAATTGGGTCATTTTTCCTGTATTTGTTTTGTTTGGGAGCAGCATTAATAGTGGCTTTAGAGTGGATGTGCAGATTAATCCTCTGATTTTTTAAATTTTTTCTGAAAAGAAGCTGAAAATTTGTTGCAGGCGGCATTAGACTGAAGTTCAGGTG
This sequence comes from Girardinus metallicus, assembly GCA_903067095.1. Taxonomy (NCBI): domain Eukaryota; kingdom Metazoa; phylum Chordata; class Actinopteri; order Cyprinodontiformes; family Poeciliidae; genus Girardinus; species Girardinus metallicus. The sequence continues at coordinate 18,259 of CAEGAE010013970.1, read as the reverse complement.
GAAACGTCATAGGAGGGTTTGTGAGCCTGTCAACTGTTACAAATAAACTTCGAGCTTTATTAATGTTTTTATTTATGACATCTGCAAAGAAAGCTTCCCTTGCATGTTTTAGTGTTGAGTGATAGTTACGTAGACTTTCTTTATAGATGTCATAATAAACGTGAAGTTGAGTTTTACGCCGTTTCCGTTCGGCCCTACGGCAGAGTTGTCTTGCAGACTGAACTGTTTGTGCATTTCTCCATGGAGATTTCTTCCTACCAGACAACCTTCACTTTAATGGGGGCAATAGAATCAATGATATCTGAAAGTTTAGACTGAAAATCATCTACCATCTTATCTACATCATTACAGCTTAAGGACAAGGAAGAAGAGTAGATTTGATGAAATGTTTCTGCTGTGTTTTCTGTGAGAGAACGTTTTGTGATAGTTGTTGTTTGTCTCAGTGAGTTAACAGATAAAGAACTTTCAAAGATAACAGCGAAATGATCAAACAGGGTAACATCAGTTACAGAGACATTGGACATATTCACACTCTTAGTGATAACCAGATCCAGTGTGTGACCTCGAGTGTGTGTTGCTTGTTTGACATGTTGCGTTAGACCCATCCATCCATCCATTTTCATTACACCCTTGTCCCTTAATGGGGTCGGGAGGTGCTGGTGCCTATCTCCAGCCACGTTCCGGGTGAGAGGCGGTGTACACCCTGGACAGGTCACCAGTCTGTCACAGTTGTGTTCGACCAAAACTCTCTAATATATTAAAGAGATTTTTTGCCCCTCTGTCTTGGGGGTTGTCAACATGAATGTTGAAATCACCAACAATTACTAAACAATCATAATCAATGCATATGAGAGATAGAAGCTCATTCAAGTCAGTAAGGAAATTTTCCACATATGTTGGAGTTTTGTATAAAGTTAGTGTCAATGTTCGTTTGTGGCCTTTTACCTCAATTCCAAGATACTCAAAAGACGTGAAATGACCCAAAGAGATTTTACTACAATTTATGATATTCTTAAATATTGAAGGCACGCCTCCCTTTTATATGTTTTCTATTCTCACTTAAAAAATTGTAGGTAGGAGGTGCAGATTCAATTAATACAAGGTTATCGGTGTTTCTGTCAGAAATAAAACATCAATATTATACTCAGTGATGAAGTCATTAATTAATAAAGCTTTAGCACAGAGAGATCTGGTATTTAAAAGAGCTAGTTTAAGTGGCTTGGAGGCCGAAAGATCTTCAGTCTGATGTTCCTTTAAGCTGGGGATCAGTCTGAGGTTTGAATTAAGATCACTGTTTTATATTTTTGTTTTTTGTAACTTTTCTTGTAGCGATCCGGACAGGTAATGTCCTGTATTGCAGAGCCGGGGGGCCAGACACATTCTGGAGGAAGACAGGTATAAAGATAATATCTGGACCCCGATCTCAGACCTCAGAAGCGTAGAATGCTGGATCCTCTGGGAAGTCAGAGGCAGGTGGCTTAAGTGAAGTGAGGTCTGCTACATGAGCGACGTGCCGAGGCAAACCTGTTGATTCATGCCATCTGTAAATTTGAGAAACTCCGGTCCAGAAGACATTTCTTCGTAGGTGTCTTGTGAATCCAGTGAATGAGGAGCAGTAGAGGTGCAGTGATGGGGGTGGGGGGGGAGCCAGTCACTCCGACTGCAGACGACATTATAAATGTTTGTTTTGGAATATCTGGTTCTTGATAAGCGGGGGGTTCCGTCCAGTCAGACTGTGAGCCTGTTGTTCTGAAGCGATGATCACATTGTTGTCTTTGTTGATAAAATGAAAAAGGTTCGCAGCAAGTAGCTTTATCCCATGTTTATTAAGATTGCGCCCATCTCTTCCAAAAAGGTGAAAGCGCTGCCAATAGATCCAGAGGTTATCGATGAAGGTCACTGAGCTGGCAGAGCAGGTTTTAATCAGCCATTTGTTTATCATGAGCAGCCTGGAGTGTTTCTCATCTCCCCATTGAGGTGATGGAATTGGACCACTGAGAAATAACTTCACTTTTAATTTTCCCATAGTGGTCAGAAGATTATTAAAGTCCTTTTTCAGATTCTCAGATTTTTGCTTTGCCAGATCATTTTGCCAGATCTCCACCAACTGTGTAGTTTCCCCTGTCCTTGTCTGTTTCTATCATGGACCCACACACGTTCCCCAGCACAACCAAAAAATTGTGACCGTAAAGCAGACACAGGAACCTTCTTTCCTGTGTCTTCTTTCAGTTCTGGATGATACAAATCATCCAGAACTGAAAATACTTTTATCACCCTATCGCGTTCATCATCGCAGAACACATTAATTTGGCGTCTGGGTAGACCAGACAAGGCACCAATCAAAATCTTTACTTTGTGTGATTCAGGTAAGTCATTTGCATCTAAAACACATTGTATTTGCTCCTTCCATTCACTATATTTGTCTTTTTGCCCTTCAAATTTAGGGATCCATGGGACACCGGGATAAATAGACATCATCATTTTTAAAAGAAAAATTTCCGGGTTTTTTTCTTTCCTTTTTTTAAAAAAAGACTAAATCTTTTAAAACACTGCTCACAATGCTGTTATCCTTGCCGACAATGCCAGAATCTGTGGTGTCCTCCAAACTGCCACTCTGCTGCCCATGCACCCGATGATCCGTCCGGCTCGTCATCCGCTTTGACTGCACAGCTACTTTTCATTACTGACTTCCTGGTCTGCACGCTGCTTAGCTAATGGAGAACACCTGTGCCGCTGAAGTGGGCATCTCCAATTATGGGTGGTAACGTCACCTCAAAAGCAAAGCAAAAATCAGAAAAACATGCAACACAACAAACCAAGAATTTAACCTAAATTACCTAATAAGAAAAAGAAATTACTTCAAATATATAACAATCAATCCAAAACAATATAAGAAACATGAAATCAACTCTGAAAACAAAAAAAAACTAGGCCACCTTACCACATTTGGTCTAAAACGTGGAGAGATACGGATGCTGCGTTGCACTGTGGTTGGAACCATTAGTAGCATGCGCTCTCTGAGCAGGATAATAAACAGAACGCTAGTACTGCACCGAAGGAAGCTTCAGTCCGATTCTCTAGTTGTGGCGGTGTTCCTAACTGACCGTCTGGATCAAAGCTGAAGTTGGCTTCCGTTTGTAGCTTCTGATTCAGGAAATGGCTAAAGGGCGATTATGACGGAGGCTCAGATGTATTTGCTGAACATTTTCTGTTAAAAATACCATCATGTTTTAACAAGATAAGACAAAAAAAAATTTTCCTGCATGATAACAATATGCTTCCGTATTCAAGCGATCTGCGCCGAGAAAAAAATAAAATAAGAACGGGGGGGGCTGATGCGTGGTGGAAGCATTTTTTAACTTGGAACAGAGTGCTGCCCCATTTCCCCTCACCCTGTTAAACCTGCAAACCTAGCCAACCTCCTCTGATTTAATTTTGACCTTCACAAACTTTTCCATCTATTCTCAGCTCTGCACACCTATGTGCCCAAGGTAGAATACTTCTTCTAGCCTACCACCGGGTTGAACAGGCAGCATGTTTAAATTGAACTGTCCCTGCCTCTGCACCCCCCCTCTCCCATTCCATCTCATATTTTTAAGTACAATATCCTTAAACAACAATAACAGCACTCTGATAGAAAAAAAGAATCCTTTCCTGATACAACTTTGAGAAAATTTGGATTACCAACGTAAATTCACGACAAAAAGGATTTCAAACTCGGAAAGTGTCTGGATGTTCAATAATCAGATGAACATAAACCGGTTTAAACTGGTTTTTAAACTGGTTGCAGTTTTATTGTTGCATTACTGTCCCCCTTATGGCCAAGAGAGGTGTTGGTGTGCTAATTCACTTAACTAAATTTTGTTGTGTTCACACAAAATAAAATTATTTTTTAGGTTAACATGTAACAAAATCATGTTATTTTTACTAGAATTAATTAATTAAACACAACAAACACAATTTTAATGTTGATTTGAAATGAAATATTAACATAATGTGAACAACTGCCATGTTTCACTTTTTTGATGATTCGGTCATTGTAAAATAGTTATTTTAGCTGGTTTTGGCTGACATCTGATGTCGTGAGCATCCATCTTGGTTTGTCTTGAAACAGATTGGTAATGGACTGTTTTCAACTTTGAGTTATCTGGTAAATCTGTCTGTTTTTCAACAGAGACCATTTTCTTTTCGTAAAGATGGACCTGTGTCAAGCAGGTCCATCGCATAAAGACTGATCACTCATCACTGAAGCACCTGGCTCAGGGATGGTTTTCCACAATATTGGTGTCTTTTTTACCTGCTTACTCTTAGAATATTATTTCTTCCCTTGTTGACTCCTGTGGATTAGAGATTGATTCCTTATCAGTGACCAGTAGAGGAGTAGAGATCACAGTTTCCTTGGTGTCATTTTCTAAGGAGTCCGGCTGATCACATTGTGTTTCCAGTACACAACTGTCAAGTTTTTCATCCACATTTTCAGTGGATGACTCAGAAGTCGTATGAATTGACGATTCAGCATCTTCAACAGAAATCTCTTCATCAGCGGGGCGCCATAACGTCAACCAGAAACGAAGAAGCTAAAGTGATTGCTTCTTCTTCTTACCCATCCCCATAGTGGCTTTGTCTCTTCTAGCTCATCCATGCTCTCCTGTGCTGTAGAGATGGATTCAATTTCTGTGACCAATGAAGAATCTTGCTCTCTAGTATTTTCACCAGAAATTATTTGATCAACTTGGGTTTGTTCATCAGAGCAACTTGGAAATGATACCTTTTTCTTGTTGTTGTTCTTGCTCTTAGGTGGCCGTTTCTCCCTTTGTTCATCCATGGCCTTTGGTGTTTTGGAGATTGATTCTTTATCAGCAACCAGTTGTGGCGTAGCAGATTCCCCTTTTCTAAGGAATCTGCCTGATCGCCATGTTTTTCCGGCACAGAACAATCCCTCTTTTCAACAGTTTCCGTGGATGGCTTAGTAGTCATATATGTATGTTTCAGGAAAATTCTCCCATATCACCAGTGTCTTCTTGACACGTTTGCACTTAAAGGGCTGTTTGTTCTCGGATTGATCCACTGTCTCCTGAGTTGTAGCGATGGTTTCTTTCTCAGAGACCAGTGAATGGTCAGGTTTGGTTTCAGAGACCAGTGAGCCATCTTCAGCAAGACGATGTTTGTTCTCCTCAAACCAAATTTTGAATGGTACCTTCTTGTTCTTGTTGCACTTGACACTAGGTGGCTCCACTTCTCTTTCAGTAATGTTGTCCAACGTTTCTATTTCAATGGCAGGTTTGTTTGACTGCATTCTTCTTTGGATTCTTAGATATATCACTTTTCTAGTAAATTCAGTGAATATTTCACTGTTGCTCAATTTCAGTCTTCAACAGAGTAGTGAATCAAACAAAGTTGAGAAACTTATTTTGAACTTTAATATGAATGTGTCACGAACAGCTGCTAAGTGGTTGTGACAAAATTTGAGCAATATGACAAACCTGTGACGCTGTGACTTCATGATGTTTTCCTTATAATTAAAATTCAAAAATACTTTATTGATCCCAAAGGAAAATTAAATGTTGCTATTAATTCAGGTTTTTCAAAATGTTCTTGTAGATTGCGATAATTGTTGGCAGTAAAGCTCTTTTGTATAGTGGTCTGCATTACAGCGAATGTGAAATGTTTACAAGCAGCATGAATTACCTTAAAATGGTTGCTGGGAAAAATTCAACCATGACAACCGTTTCCTAGATTCTTTGGGCTTAGTTCTGTTGCCTCTGCCTTTCCTAATTTTTTTGACTCAGTAGTCACACCCAGATGATCCATGTCCCTCAGACTCTCCGGGTTTTTGGAAAACCATTCCCTCTGCTTTTGGATGGTGGGAAGCTGGGAATATTTTTGTTAATATGTTTTTTACATTTGGAAAGTTGTTATGATGGATAACTATTGCAACAAAGATTTTTTTTTCCCAAGGATTTAGACAACAGACTGGACTGGAGATGCAACAGTGAAGCTGTCTATTAGAAGGACATTTTCAGGAAGCTAAAATACTGAAGGATTTTCATAATTCCTCAAGGACCACAACTTTTCAAAGCTAATTATGGAAAATTAATGGACAAGATCAAGAAAAACTTTATGAGACGGAACATTCTACCTCTCTTACTTGTAGGAAGGATTGAAGCCATCAGAATGAACATCTTTCTAAAACTCCTCTTCCTCTTTCAAACCGTACCTATAAAAATACCCATGTCCATATTTAATATATTAAATAAATGGCCCTCAAAATTTATTTGCCAAAACGAACGCCCAAGAATTAGATTGAAAACTCTAATTCCTAGTCCCCCAAAGAGCTCGGGGGACTAACTATACCAAATCTTAAAAAATACTACGGGGCTGCACAAATTAGGTCCATAGTCACATGGATACGCCAAGAAGAAGATACAATTTGGTATAGGATGGAACAAGGTGATTGACAAGACACATTCCTTGATACTGTTGCATTTGTTAACCAAAACACATGGCCAAAGAATAAAATTACTAATGAATGGGTTAAGTTTACCCTGTTGACATGCTCAAAGATCAAAAAGGTACTAAATCTACCCAACTTTTTATATAGCGCTATATGAATCAACCATAATTCTGAATTTTTACCTACCTCTGGACTACATAACTGGGTTGAAAAAAGATAAATTTTACTAGATCAAATGTTTGAGAACGGAAGCCTAATGTCCTTTCAACAACTTCAACAAAAATACAATCTTCTAACCCATGACTTATATAAATATCTACAACTGAGGCACTACTTGCATAAACATAAGGAATGGAAAGCCTTACGGATGTCTTCTTCTGATATGAAGACATTTTTTCTCTCAGTAATAAAAGGAAATATAACTACCAGATTATCCCATATTTAACAAAATATTACAAGAAGAAGCCATAGCACATACAAAAGATATTAAAGGGAAATGGGAGTTAGAAATGAATGAAATAATCAAAGATGAGGACTGGGAGCAGATGTTTCGAGAGGGTCATAAAATATCAAATAGCCCAACATTAAGAGGATTTGAATGGAAAATCAAAGTGAAGTTCTTCAGGACTCCTCTTCTCACATCTAGACCTCCGACAAAAGTTGGAGGGTTTGTGGATTGATTGGAGATTTCACACTTATATTCTGGCACTGTCCAAACCTATCAACCTATTGAAAAGGGATACAAAGAGAAATTACTGCATGCTTGGGCATTACAATCCCCTTATACCTAGTACTATCTTTAATAGTACTAGGTATATTCCAGAATTCAAGATCATAGTAAGATTTATCTCTTAAAGATTCTACTTGTTCTTGCAAAGAAAATGATCACGGTCTCATGGCTGAAACCACAGCCCCGAAAGTCTGTCTGTAGAAGAATAGAGTGAGGGAGGTGTACCACATGAAACAAACTACAGCAAAACTACATATGAAACGTGAGATCTTCTTAGAAAAATGGTCCCCAATTCAAACACTGGTTTCAAACCGCCGCTGATGGAGAATACGATTGATATAAGAGGAGATTCTCGCTTGTGTTCTAAATTCATTTAGTTTTCGGTTTTTTCTTTTGGACTGTGGACAAACAAAATCTCCTATGGAGCATAATATGAGTGGTTGTACATACAGTTTGTAAAATATATTATATGTATGATGTATGTGATGTGACTTGCACTGGAAAAAAAAAATATCTGGGCATGCATAAGTAATAAAAAATCGACTGTAACTGCTTTGCACCATAGAGTACGGAATGGTAAATGAGGAGCGACTCGAAACACAGCTTGGATCTTCATTTATTTGCATTCCTGTTCTTTTCATGTTTAGCAGAAGAACATGGATTACATGTGAGAAACAACATTCTTCATTTATCGCACTGTAGCTGTGTTATAGTTCAACATGACCTGCTATGAATATGTAAGTAAGCTAAAACAACCTAAAATGTAGATCTCACACATATCAGCTAATTAGTTCCAGCATTACAGTTGATTTCCAGGTAAACACCTGATCAAAACGATCATATTGGAAATATTTATATTTCTTCCCAGTCAAATCTTAAATCTTATTATACATATTCTAAGACTTTTTACTTTCTCTCCTGGGAGGAAAAATAATAACTGTAAGTGCTAATGAAAAGAAAACTTCAGTGTGAAAAGTGCCAAATTGTGCGAGCATGCATTTATGAATGTGTGAAAGCGTTTGTGTCTGTATTAACTCCACTTAACATGCATGTAAGAGCTAAAAATGTATTTAAAAAAAAATCAAGTTTAGTCAGATGCTTTCACAAAAGAGTAAGAATTTCCTGAGTCTCCTCGATCCATACAGTGAAGGAACAGAAGTTGTCGTCCATTTTCTTCATAAAAGCAGATTTGGAATAAATAGCAAGACCTTCAGCAACTTTTTTTATATTTAAAGTTAATTTGTAGAAGTTGTATTTAGTCCAGGTTATTCTATATGTTCAGAAATATCCTTAAAACTCTACTGAATAAACCTGGCAAGAGTTATTCTCAGATTTATGCTGCACCAAAGTGAACCAAAAAGAGGTCATGACCTCCTTTCCCTCTTTTCTTTCTAAACCTGTTGTTTATGCATTTGCTGTATTTTATTTTATTTATTTATTCTCTCCTTGCCCTGACTCAGTCTGTCTGGAGGTTTCTTTTTGTTTCTAGGAGTTGGTATTCTCCACCGTCACCCCGTGCTTTCTTAGTCATTAGTTTTATGGGGCGGTCATGTTTTCACACTGTAGATGTAGATTTTTTTCTCCTATGTTCATAAACATGGGAGAAAGTTGTATACTGTGTTTACTTGTGTTGTCTCTGAAACACTGAAGTGTGACCAACATGTAAAGAAACAAGGGATGGCTGTATGGTCTAGAGTGAATGTGTCTTTTTGATGACCAAAACAATAAAAAGTAAAAAAAACAGGATATTAGGGCTGCACAGTGGGATGGTTTTTAGAAGTGTTGCTCTGCAGAAAGAAAATCCTGAGTTCCAGTGTGAGATGACTGCTGTAGACAGGGAGCAGCTGCATATGAGTTGCTGTCCTAACCTGAAGGTGGAGTGTGTTTTTGTGTTTGAGTGTTTTGAGTTTGTTTTCTTAAAAGTCTTTTGGTAGCCCAGAAGTTTATTCAAGTTTTATATTTCAACACTTTCACAACCATTCAAATGTATGACATTAATGTTTTTTTTTCATTTTGTCATATAACCTGCTTCTTGTTTTGCGCGACCCATATAATAAAAAATCTGCCTCAGTTGTTGGAGGTCCTCAGTTGTTAGTGACAATTGTAGAGGAAGGCCTGCAACACACAGGAGCAGCATTTAGGTGAGCTGAGCTGGGTGGCTGCGGAGGCTGCAGCCATCAGGCAACCTGAGGATTAGAAACGCATCACGCTCTGATAAGACTGAGCATCTTCACCTTTTTAGGAAGGATCTTTGAAGATAATGAGCTACTACTCCTGCTCATTATCATCAAAGGACAAGTAGATCTAAAGATCCAGACTGTGTTTTACTAAATGAAAGCGCCAGTGGGGAGTTCTTCTGATGAACCATCGGTCCAGATTAGTTCTGTCAGCTGAAAAAAAACATTTCTGTTTTAACAAACTTGTCAATGCAAGAAGAAACCTGAGGCTGTTATTCTTCCTGCCGATAAAAATGCAATTCAATTAAGGACAACATTAAAAATATATAATAAAATAAGTTCATGTTTGTTTTGAGAACAACATGATTTAATGCAGTTTGGTAAATATGATAAACTTATTTTATGCTGACTAGGAAAATAAAAATGAAATATTTTCCATTTTAATGATTTTAACAGGGAAAACAAAGTAATTCACACATTAGCAGCAGTCTCAGATCTCTGCCAGATTTCTCTTGGAGTAAATCACCTCACTGAGACACTAATCCTGCTCGGTAGCACAGGCCCCGGGTTATGAAACATTTTTATTGGATGCTTCATTAGAACACATGTTATAAGGAGAATATTTTAAACCAAAAATAACACCACTTTCTGAACTATTCCATCAAAATGCAATCAAGCTGTGAGAAATTTAACAGGAAAAAAATTAGGCATAGCCAAAAAAATGACTAAAAGTGGGATTACAAGAGAATTATACAAGTAGATATTATTTAAAGGGGCAGTATCGTGTTTGGTACATAATTCCATTTTATAGTACAATCAATTAACTTTGTTAACTTCAGTTATAAAAATGCTATACTTCTCTAATTTACAGTAAAATACTGGCAGTTGTGGTTGCCAGAATTTTACCGTATAAGTAATATAAAATCAGTATTCAGAGTTTGGTTATACATTCACACCTCCACAAATGAACCAGAAAACAAACTGGAGTTTGATTAAAGCGAGCTAAAAAGGGCTGGTGTGAGTGCACCATTAAGCACTTAGATGTGCTAGCAACCAGCAGGAAAAAAGTTTTGTCATGGCAGGAATCTGACCCCAGTTGTTCATTCAGCACACCTCACAGCCACAGCAGCCACTGACCGATTTAAAAATGTGTGTTTTTAAATCGGTCAGTGCTCCTTCATTGCTGGTGTAGATCTGCCATTTACCATTGGTCCTTCACTCATAAGTTTATGCAAGATGTTAGCGCCCTCACACTTGTGTCTGTTTTGAGGCTGCTTGCTAACTATGTAATCACATAAGAAAAGCTTACCAAAAAGCTAAATCGGGGCATGTTTTCACTCAACATCAATAATAGTAAGAATGAACGTTCATGAAGATGATACAGGCTGCATGGCCTCAGCATTGATGCTGGAACTAAAAGCTGACCTGCAGTCATGTCAGCTGCTACGTAAAAACTAATAAACATTACAGAAACCCAAAGACACTTCATGACAACATTGATAACCTGTCATTAATGTTCATGATACACGTCATGTTCATGTCACCCTTCAAATAAAGTGTTACCATCCTTTTGGTCATTTTTTTGTCACTGATCAATGGAAAGCTAATTTCTTCTGGCAATTTTACAGCTTTAGTAACTTTTATTGTGAACACAGTAAGAGCAATAGGCAGGCAGTGAATTGACTTGTTATTCATAGGGACGGATTACTAAGCAAGCCTGCCAGGCTCAGGGGCCCTAAAGCCTGGGGCTCTGCCCAAAGAATGTACTGTAACATAAACTCATGTAGGGTTTGTCTGAATGTTGTCCATTTGTATCCACAAAGTTCACCAGAATCCATCAGTTAAGGTCTGTTTTCCCAAAACGTTCTCCCAGAGAAAACTCGTAGATCTCCCCCTTGACAATAATGTCTGGACGACGAAGGTTACACACTAAAAATGTTTTATACATCTGCGCCCAGAAGTCCACAAGACCATAAACCGCCCATGGGTTACAAGGGTTATTTTTATATAATGTGTGTTAAAAGTGCATCACATATAGCATCCCCTGTCCGCCTACAGCGCAGAGAAAAAAGTTCAGGCCCAGGATATTTTTCCGTCAGCTCTGTTTTCATGCTTCAGGCATTCATCAGGGTCGTATAATTTTCTGGGGTCTGTTCTGAGAGCAGCTCTGTACTTATTTCCTGAATGTATCCTTAAACTATCCGTCGTTGTGTCTCCTTCTCAGAAGATTAAACAATGAGAGAATGTTTTTTACAGCTGGTCACCTAAACAACTGGGGTTGAGAGTAAGTCTGAATATGAGCAACAGGATCCCGTCTGATCAACCTTTGTTTTGTTTTTGTCCAAATGATGATTTGTTTTCTCTGAAAATAGTCTGTGCGTCCGTAACATCCTCATAGCTAGACTCCATGTTTTACCAAAGTACCCCTCCTGTTGACCATCCTGCTTTATGGTGTTCGTTTGCTGACCTGGAAATGTGTGTGAACAGATGCAGACGAGATCTTTAGACCCAACATCCCATATCCTGGAGATTGAAAAGACGGCATCTCCAGCGGTCATGAGGCAAGAAATAGGGTCCATCCTGGACAGGTCAACAGTCCAACACAGGACAACACAGGGAGACACAGGACCAAACCACACACACAGGCATATGTTAACACAAGCACGTAAGTACGCGAGGCCAATGTAGAGGGAGACTAATGAAAAGAAAAAAGGAAAACAAAGAGCTTTGAAGAGCATGGTTATGTCATTCCTCCATGTTCCTTCACTTCATTATTGAATTATCACATCCCAGATATTATTGGTCCAGTCTTCTCTTTTTGACTTGTTCAGAATGTCATGATTCTGATCACCTTTCCACACTCGTCCAACCATGTTTCTGTTTTGGGATTCTCTTGTTCCATTCTCTGTTTTATTCCCCATGACTAGAGGGAGAATCCATGCTGGTATCCATCACTGGCGTTGCTGCACAGCTGAATGCCTCATAGGCAGTAAAGCGTAAGAAGCCAGCACCTATCTCCTCCAGCTTTTCTGCTTTGCAGAGAAGAATGGCTTTGCAGAGAATGGTCATCATTCCTCCAACACTGTGGTGATCATGCAAACAGAGGCCAGAGGCTGGCAGCCTGGTGTTGTCCTGCGGCGCTGCAGCCAAGCCTGCAAATTATGACAAACAGCTCCGTTTCATGGCTCCTTTTCTCTGCAGATGTCACAGAAGTAACACTCCTTCATTCCTTAGTGCTGCCATAACTGACTTTTCAGAGGCTTGGAATAAAGGATTATTGTCAACACAAGCTTCTGCTTGAGAAGCAACCAGTTCAACTTTTAATACAGAGCCAGATTACAATGAATGAATTCCCAGACATTTGACAAACAGGTCTAATTCATATCCAGTTAGATAGAATCCAAATTTGTTTCAAATCATTTCATTCTAGTACAGTACCATCATAATAGTCTGACACAAGTGACTGTAATGCTGTGCAGCACTATTAAGGTCAGGGGTCATGTAATATATAACCTGGTATCATCCAAGGAGACCCCGGTCATAGCATTCAGTTTTTGATTCTGCAGCAACCCATCATTCTAATCAAGCACGTGGCAACAGTAGACAGAAACAACAGAAAACCTCCAGCAGTACCAGGCCTGGACTGGGTTTGTGGGAACTGAGCAGTTTTTATTTCAGGTTAGCCTGAGAATTAAGTGTGTTTAACTTAAATAACTTAAATTAAAGTTAAGTAATATACAGTTTTTATCCTGAGAACACCAGCCCTGAGTGAGAGCTGATCTGATCTGAATGATCACTCCTCCCACAGCATGGGGGCGAGTGCAGATTGAAGTAAAAGCAGTGATTTCTGCATGGCCTTCTTCACTTTAGGGTAAGGATTTTGTTTTGAAGAAAAAATCCTCTTTGGCAGCACAGAGGCAAAGCACAGCCCATGTATGGAGGCCTTAGTCCTTAACTTAGTTGTCACAGATTGGAGTTCTGGCCTGGTGACCTGTGCAGCATGTCTTTCCTCTCATTCCCTACTTTCCTGTCTGACCTCTCTCAAATAAAGACCACTAGAGCCAATAAAACCTTAACAAAACAGGGAAAATGACGAGTGTTATGTAATAATCAAGCTTTACATCATGCTATCAAGTTATAAAGTTCCCTCATTAAAAACATACCTGGAGTGTTGCTTTGATTCTCTCATGCATGTTTAAGGAATCCTTGAATCTCCCATGGCAACCAACTGGGGATGCCTAATCACTGGCTCTCACAAAGCTCAACATACCTAAGCTCTTCCTCAAGCTTAGGAATGTTGTTAGGTTCTCCAGCTGAAAACCTCTTCCCCAGGGCCTCCCCCACTCAGCTCCTCCAGACTAGCCAGCAACAATTAGCAAACACCTGGTGGAGGTGTTTGCTAATTTTGGTGTGATGCTGAGCTCATCATACCAACCATTTCTCAGGCCAACAACACTCCTAAGAACGGTTGGAAACAGCATCATGAAGAAGCACTTCCTGAAAGTGGAGTGTTGAAAAGAGCAGGAGCTTCTTAAAGAGACAGAGGTCCAATTTCTTTAAGTCAGTTTTGATATATACATTTTAACAACTATAGGTAACAGTTTGTTGATTGTGCTATAAAATCACACTTTGTGTCGGTAAATACATAATACCTCCACTTTAAATACTGTTCATGTCCAATTGTATTTTAAGACAGATTTTGTATTTTCTATACCAGTTTAATTCTGTATTTTTTTTTTTTCCTGGGGAAAATCCTGCTAGTATGAAGATGGAAAAAAAAAGTAAAATATAGATTGTGGAAGTTGATGGTAATGCTCTTCTGAACGTCATCAGATGTTATCAGTGATATCTTTATGTTTTACCAACAGTACTGTCATATAACAAGTTTACTGGGATTAGCAAAGACAGCTTGATATTTGTGATACTGACCTGATATTTACAGGAATAACTCCAGCTCCAACTAACGCTCCTCATTTCCTCTCCACGTCTACATCTATCTGTAAAACCCTGGAATTTCCCTGAACTTCACGTGTTAACTGCTCTGAGGAGGCGGCAGGCGATGTCTGTCTGCCTGTGCGTTCGCCCATCACTGCTGCCATCCCAGCGTGTCAGCTGAGTGTTCCTGCAGCTCCTCCTGCGTCCGTTCAGCAGACATGCAGCTCCTAATGAAATCTGAGAGAGAGGAAACAGCAAGCTGGGAGTTCTTTGAAATCTTTTTATAGTTGCCGCTGCTTTGTAGACTTCAGTTAGCTTTAGTTCAGATCCGCAGTCAGTTGCTTAAAGGAGCTTCTGTTTTCAAGTCTTATCAAATGCTGACGAATTCTCGGAGTCTGGAATAATCAGTTTCCTAATGAATATTCTCAACCTGCTCCCGAGATGATGATGAAGAGCTGAACGTACATTTATAGAGCTGCCAAACTTTTTCATGTGCCACTGATTAGTTTTTATTTGTTTCCTTGTTTGTCACTGCTTAGCGGTGTAATAAGTCTTCAGATCTGTGACTCTCATTAATATGCAGCCATCTAAGCCTCCATTAACAATGTTATTATACCAACTCTGTCTTTCCAGTCATTTTAAAAAGGTTTTTGCTACTTTACAAAAAATCTTTCACAGGTTTACAGCAGCAAAAATAGTTTTAGAATTGAAAATGTCTCTTATTATATTGATGTATAGTTTGATTAAAACACATTTAATTGCTATTAATTAATTACAGACCTTGTAGTTAACTCAATTAAACATTTTAATTTGTATTGAGTCCCTCTACTAAAAATTAGAAATGAAAACATTGAAAAACTGCATTGGTCTCCTTTGTTTTATTCAAATTATTTGTGGCATCAATGAGTGTGGAACCCCACTTTGTGAAAGACAGTTAGAACCTAACACTGGGTTTTCTATCCCACACAGAATAAATGTAGTGAAATTAAAGACTGGATCATCAGGGGTCAAAGGTGTTGCACTGGATGCTAGCAGCACCAGGAGTAGCCATGTTTGAGTCTTTGCTCTTTGGAAAGCACCTTGTTGGTGCTGATAAAAATCTCTCCTGTTTGTGATATCTGTGAGTTTTCTCTAGTATCAATTCAACTATAGAAATCAAATCAAAGTGTCTTTGCTTTTACATGAAGAAGCAGCAGCTCTGCTCTTTTCCTCCTGGATGACCGAGCTTCTCTCTTGTCTCTAAGAAAGAGCCCGACACCCTGCACAGGAAACTCATTAGTATCCACGATCTCGTTCTTCCGGTCATAACCCAGAGTTGTGGTACCGGTCATACAGGGACCCAGCAGCCCATAGGAACCTCCAGGCCCCTGCTGAACGTGTAGAGCTGGTCCACTTTCCCACAACCAGAACCAGAATCACACTGCTCTTCCTGAATCTGAAGTTCGTCTGACCGATGGACCCTCCTCCGAAGATCCATATAAATTAAATTTAATTAAATTAAAGTGAACTGAATAGTGCCTTACTAAATGTTTGGGTAGTGACACAAAACTTGTGTTCCACACAGTGTGCAGTTTCTGTGTAACTGCAAACTGCAGTGTGCAGTCACTGCACAAAAGCTGTAGTTTTGTGCAGTGATTGGATACAGATTTATTCATAACATTAAAAACTGTCTCACCCTAAAAAAGTATTTTCATATCAAACCACATTTTTACTCTTTTTTTTTTTTCCTGCCACAAAACAATCAGCTAACTTCACTTCAGCCCAGTTGTTTCATCAGAACCAGTGAAGCTGTGAAAGAGTCAGTCTGAAATGACTGTCAGTCTAATCAGCAGACTGATTTCTCCAAATGAGGGACAGACATGCATTAATTTCTTGGCTGTGTCAGAAAAGCACACAGCCATCATCAGTTTGCATCAACATGGCCTCACATGTGAGGAATGAGAATACAGCAGCTGAAAGAACAGTTTTCCTTTCAAACAGGACCATCTCTTTCTGTGGAGCGCAGTGCGCAGTTGTTTTTCCACCAGGACTCAGCCTGGCAGCTGGAAGGTGTGACTCCGTCTGCACACTCTGGGAAAACTGTTTTTGACAAAGAATGGGACATAGAAGTTACTTTTGCCCAGGGAAAACATGATGGACACAGACTGAGTTTCTGCTGGACGTAGGAGCAGACAGTAGAGAGCTAAAGCAGAGCTACTTCCAGATCTTAACCCACTGAGAACCTGAGCATCACTTAACTCTGTAAATATTGACTTTTCACAAGATTGTGGTGTATTTGCCCCTTAAATGCCTTTGAAACTTTTGAAATAATTGTGTTTGTTCTTCTGTATATCTAACAAACATGGCTCCTTCCTTTTTCTCTACTTGCTTCTTCCTTATAGACTTGTCAGAATCACGGCACCCACAGAGCCTTTCAGTAAAGTACGACACTCTTGTTTTTTCTCCCTCTATTTCTCTATTTATTTTAAAACTTGACTTTATTATTTTTCTTAGCGGCATAGTAACCGCCACAGCTGTTCTTGTCTTCCACTGACTGCTGCTGAACACCGTCACCATCAAGCGCTCCAAGCAGGAACGAACCATTTCATGCAGATCCAGGGGGTTCAGTCCAAATATGGAGGTGTGCTTTTTGGTCTGGGAGGGGTAACATTTAATTTTAGAAAACACAATATAATTCATTTTGTAATTGACAGGGCCCCATTTTTTAAAATTTCTATGAACAAAAAAAAAAATAAAATTGTGGAGGGCCACCTGTTGGTCAGGGGCCTTTAGAATTGTCATAACATTTCCCCCCTATACGGCGCCCCTGTACCCAGCTGAGTGACAGGAAGCTGGCAGCACAAACGCTACAGAGGACTTTGTTTTTTTGTTTGTTTTTTTCAAGAAACTAAATAAACACTGTGTATAAATGCTTCCTCTATTTGACCTGAAAAGACGAAAAATCATAATGTCACTAATTTCTTTTTGTAGTTTTTTTTTTTTTACAAACAAAAGCCTCAAACGTTAAAAATGATTTGTCATTGACTGAACATCTTCCACTAACATTGACTCAACTTATTTTTTATACCATTATGTGTCATGTAATCTGTTGCTTTTTTATACCAATAAGTTTGAAGCATTTGATTTGCATATTTTTTTCAATTCAGTAGTAAAGAGACATTTATTATTTCCCCCATCATTTTCTGCAGCAATGACATTGTGAGAAATTCCTGGATGACAAGAGCAAATTGTAAACCTGCTTTTATTATGCGTCAGGTTTTAATTTAGAAAATTAGACGTTTTTCTTATATGGCTCAACACCGACATCTTGTGGACGTCATCGGAGTTTTAAGAAGTACATTGGATACATGCGTGACATCAGCAAACATCTGGAGGTGAGTTTGTGGTGCAGCCCCTGAACAGGAGCTTCAGTTCTTCACCTTAAGCTCATCATGAATGAGAACCTCACTGCTTCAGGCATGGTTCAATCCCACGTTCATATAATCTGATGTAATCTGGATGTTGCTGCATGTGTGAACTGTGAAACTCCTGATGGAAATGTTTTCTCTGTACAGCATAAGAAGAACAGAGTAAGGAAAAGTCTTGACTCCTGATTTAAATGCACCATGAATTATTCCGAAGAGGAGTTTTCTGTCAGATTACCACAAACTGCACTCTGACCTGTCAGACTGAGGGTCTTCAACGAGAAACATCCAAATCTATTTGTCCTTTGCAGCAGCACCTGAATGAACACGGAAATGTTTTCCTGTCGATTTTAAAGCCCTTAAAGCATAAAAAGAACTAGTGTACTAAAGAATTTGTTTTTTATCTTGAACATGATAGGAACACTTTCCACTTCTGTGGCTCCACTTCCAGCTGGTGTCCTCTGCCTGAAGCCCGGGAGCTTCCGGTGTTATGCCGAGAAACGCATGCCTGCCGAGAATTGCATGCCCTGTCGCGGGAGCGCGCATCGCTCTAAATTCT
>CAEGAE010013965.1:0-12173 GCA_903067095.1 Girardinus metallicus | reverse complement strand
TCAGCGCTCATAACGAGCACGCGCGTATTTTGCCGCGGAGCGGCGAGAAGACGCAGGGGAAACCGTATCTGATGGGGGAACGCGGATCGACGTAACACCTGTTTTAAATGCATAAACTATAAATCCATCTTCTATAAACATATCTTTTAGGAATAAATCTGCTCCGCCAATGAAACGCTCAGAGCAACAGAGACGCTTGCAATCCGGATTTTAAAATTTTATTTATTTATTTATTTATTTATTTTTAATTATTATTTTCCTAAAAACATTAACAAGAAAGGCTGAGCCTGGCGGTGGGGCTACTAAAGCATGGCGTGGCCAGGCCTATAACACTGGGGGAAACCCTGATAGTAATTTCCAACCATCACACATCACACAGGGTTCTGTTTTCTGCCAGATGCTCTGGTGTTAAATGTTTGAATCAACCCTGGAACAGAACCAGAACATTTTGTGAAGATGCTAGCTGAAGCTGGTAGGAGACTGTTATTATCCACAGTAAAAATGACATGCTTTGAAACGTCACTCAGAGAGACAGAAGCCATTACTCCAGCCAAATAAAAAGGTTACACAGTTATTATTATTATTAATACACTATTGTCAATCTGCTGTGCGGTGTTGGTCGTGCTACCTGTGAGGTACAGCCCGCTGACAGGGGTCTGTGGTCGTGTCTTAGCAGATGTTTCCGGACCGAAGCGCTCCAGGTTGTGCTCTGCACCATACATCTCACCTCTTGGAGCGCCCAGATAGTGGACATTAGTTAGAGGTGTAGCAGCTTCCACCATGACCACCTGAACACAACCATACACAGTGTCTTACAACAACAGATAAAACCAACACCAAACACGATTTTCGGCCATTATTTGTTGAGGATGGCCATTATGACTTCAGTCTCCAGGAACAAATGATGCTCCATTCAGATAGAAGTTCAAGCTGAACATTGTACACCTATGCAAGCAGGTCATTTCACCTATTTAATTACACTATTGGACATTTGCTTTATATGTATAACAACCAACTACCTCGAAAGATAGATATCAAAGTCTAATGTTGCACATTCTTCCAACATAGCTAGGATATAATTTGCGATGAAAAGGTATGGAGCCATCTTGATTGCTATTTTAAGAAATTGTTGTGAAAACACACTGATGTAAATTCAACTTCAGATGAATGTAAGGCTGATCTGGTCTACCGTGCCATTACTGATTTGACAAAAAAGAAACAACAACAACAACAAAAAAACAAACAAATCCAAAATGTAGAAATAGATGCACAATTCATGAATTGTAATGTTTCATCTCCAAAAACTCAGATGTTTTTTTTTTTTTTTTTAGCTTTTTTTTTGTTGTTTCTGATAATAGATGTACACAATTAGCTTTTTTTATATAATCACATGATCAAATGGATAAAGCTGGTACCAGTGGTTTGTATTGTATAGTTCTGGAGGCTTGCAAGTGTTTCATAAATCACAAGAAAATTAAAAATGTTGATGAAATGACCTCTTTAGGTGTGACTTTGGATCCAACTTTAACCTTTAAAAATGTATCAAAAAGCTTATAAAGTGTTTCAAATTTAGCTTAGCTAATTTTAGGTTTATGTATGCCAATCTCTTATTAATAAAGCTTTCCATATCATCTAAATTCTCTGATTTTGTTCCTGTTTTTTATATGGCTAACTTGTTGTAGGAATGCAAAACAGTTTTAAAATCTCTTGTACCAATATACAAAAGTGGCTTAAAGATTATTTCAAAGATCTTAATATGATCACTTAAACTTTGAAAATCTGATCTTTTATGTAAAAAATTGTTTAGTTTATAAAATTCTTCACGACATTGCTGCTCCACCATCAAGAAAGTTTGTCTCAGATCAGATAACATGAATGGACTCTAGAGGGCGCCATCTGGAGTTGAGTGCAGCATCCCAAAATGGAGGACTTCATTTAATGAACTTGAGGAGTCATTTGAATAATTTGCCAAACTAGATTACATGTTCTAATTATAAATCTTTGCACATTTGGTAAAAACTTGTATGCTAGATAAGCAGATGAGTGTTTGTTGCACTCATTATTGATAAAAGCAAAGAAATTGTTTTATGGACTGTCTGTTGGTTTGTAGTTTGGTTTGCTTGGTTTTAGTAAGACTTATCTGACATGTATTTTATTTTTTACTAAACTGGCATTTCACCACTTCATAATCTGTTAAATCACAATTGATTACCATCAACCTGTTCAGGGGCTGCAGGTGGAACTTAGCATTTTTTTTAATCACAGCTAGCAGAGGAATTACCTCAGCAATAATTTTTTGTCTCTTTTCTTACTGATATTCCAGGGCAAATTAATGCAGAGTCCAACAATGACTCACTTTATCTCGAAGTTGAGGGAAGATGGTTAGAGCCCATTCCAGCAACTCTTGGGCCATGCTGTTTTTCAGGTCCAGATATTCTGGACCCCTCTTGCCAACTTTGGTCTCTTTCCAATCCTCAAACCACTCGTAGCGGGCCATGGTAAGTAAAGTCATACAGGACTTACCTGTGTAAACACAGGAGAATACAGAAGAGCGACAAGTGGAAAAGGATGTTCGTGAAATTTGTGGGTCAGATTAAGCAAAAACTCTGCAGTGAAAGACGTCTCACTCAGGAATTCACAGCGGTCCTGGGGGGTGAATGTGTTACCTGGGTGTCTGATGGCGGCTGTTGGATCTTTAGCCGATGGGAAGGTGATGAACATCATGGGTATGTTTCCTAACACCTGCTCTCTGTTCAGAGAAGAGTACGCCTCCATACTGCAGCCGCGGCAACATGCCCCCAAACACAGAGACATTAGCAATAACGGTACATTATTGTTATACTTCTTTCTTTAAATGTCTATACCCCTTAGACCTTTCCAGATTTTTTCACTTCACACCCATAAAACTTCAGATTTTACTAAGATTTTATAAGACAGAGAATCATAAACAGGGCAAAACTATGAAGTGAAAGGAAAATGATGGTTTTCAAACGTTTCTTTGGAAATAAAATCCAAATTGAGTCAAGACTTTGTAGAGCTGTCCTTCATATCGTTTACAGCTGTGAGTCTTCGCTTTATGTCAGCAGGTTGAGAGACAAAATGTTTCCCTTTCTTCTTTCCTGAGAAGCTCCAGTTCAATCAGACTGTATCTAGAATGTTTGTTGCCGTCAGTTTTTAAATGTTGCATCAGATTTGGAGTTGGATTTAGGTCTGGACTTTGACTTGGCCATTCTAACACTTAATACTTTGAGCTAAGCCTTTCTATCGTAGGTCTGGCTGTATGTTTCAGGATTATCCTTATTTTTTTTCCTTCAGTCTTTCCATCAACTCTGACCGGATTCCCTGACCCTGCTGAAGAAAAGGAAACGGCGCCAGCACCATTTCCTTGTGAGTTCAGGATGATGTTCAATGCCGGTTTTACTCTAAACATAACATTTTGTACATAGATGAGGAAGCAAAGCTTTTTCTTAAACTGATTAAACCAATGTACAGTGTTCAGTCAGAAAGAATAAAACATGCAGGAGCAAACATACAGTGAGTCCAAGTCGTTGCCTTTATACATCCAGAAGTTCTTAGAAACGATGTTCAGTTCTTCCTTGGTTCCATCCAGACCAACAAAGACCAAGAAGGAACCCATACCATGACGAAGCATGGCTAGCAGTGACTGGGTTTCTACACACACACACACACACAATACCAACAAAGACAGGAGACAACAAATGATGAAAATAATATCAAAAACATGTACAGTTAACCTAGTGAAAATATTTTACCTGGTTTTTCCTGAATATGCTGGGGTAGAAATTTCTGGAAGGTGTTGAAGATTCCAGCGTCAGAAATGATGACAGGGGCAAGGACCTCAATCTCCTGTTGTCCTTTGAGAACCGTCACACCTTGAAAACATGCAAAATACTTTATGATTTATGAAGATTGTAAGGATCCAGAAACAATCTCAAGAAGCCATTAAGCAATCATTCAGGCATTCACACTCTTCTACCTTGTTGATTTTTTTGGGCAGCAGTTTGGGCCATGTTAAATTTGGTTAGGTTAGGTGGTACTTTATTGATCCAGAGGAAATTATGAGGTAGCCTTTTGCTCAATAATATCTGCCAAAAAAAACTACTCAGAAATCGTGAGATTAAGCTGAGAAAGTTTCTAGAAAAAAAGTTTAAATTTCTGAGGTTCAAAAGTCAAAAAAAAAAAAAATTCTGAAAAATTTAGAGACTAAACTCAAAATTTTCCAAGTTTTTTTTTTTTGTTTTCTTTTAGCAAATTTTCAGCTTTTGAGACTCAAAGCTATCCATGATTTTTTTCTAAAAAAATTCTGCGATTAAGCTCAGTATTTCTGATTGTTTTGGCAGATTTTTTTTTTCAATCTGCAGTAACCCTGATACACCGTCGCACATACATACATAAGCAGCAAAAGGAACACTAGAGTGACAGACGTGCAGCCTTGCAGGAGCATAGATGTATACGCCTGCATTTTTTTTTTTTTTTTTTTTTTGCTTTAACTTGTATGTAGATCAGTGTTTCCCAACCCTGGTCCTCAAGGCACACTACCCTGCATGTTTAAGGTGTTACCTTGATTTCAATTGACAAGTGCTTGCTGAACTGCAATCAACTGAATCAGGCATATTAAAGGAGAGAAATATCTAAAACATGCAGAGCAGTGTGCCTCGAGGACCAGGGCTGGGAAACACTGATGTAGATGACACTGAAGTGTTATTCTTAAAGTTTACCAAAACTTGACCAAAGGTCTTCCTCTCACCACAGGCCTTCCCCTGACTGTTGATGAGGATGTGTTGAACAGGCGCCCTGACCAACACTTCACCGCCTGCCTGCTGAATGACTGGAATGATGTGAAAGGCAATTTCACTGGCCCCCCCATACGGGTAGTACGCTCCACGTTTGTAGTGGTGGAGAAGAAGCGCATTGATGAGGAAGCTGGACTCTTTAGGAGGGACACCTACAGATGACAGAACACAAGAACCGTGAACAATGTGTGCAGCACACAGCTGATGAGCTGAGGTATGGAAGTGATGAGCACCGTAGAAAAAGTAGGCAGAGAGCGCCTGCAGGTCCTTGTTCTGAGTGAGTCGGGACATCATCTCTGAATGGCTGGTTGTTGCTAGGCGAAACACAGAAGATACTCTATCCAATAGTTTAGTCCAAATCAGAAAGTTTACCACTGGGTAGGGCAGGATCTTCAAAATGGCAATAAGTGGAGTTCTCCGAGAGGCGTACTGCAGAAGGACAGAGTCCAGGTTATTTCTCAGAGTTATGCACATGCTATCCTGTCAAACAGCTGTTAATTCAGAGATGAAGCTTGACTATTTTTTCATGGAGCTGCTTCTAGTAAGTCAGCTAGTGCAACCACCATCTCCAATGCTTTCAGTAAAAACACTGCTGTAGAACAGCAGCAAACGTAGCAGTGGGAATCAGCATAATATAAACAGCTATTAGATGTTTATTATTTAGGCATGTAGCAAAATAAATCACACAGGTGAGTCTACTGAGAGGTTGAGACCAAGTGCCTGGGCTGAGTGTCCACTGATTAAAAGTTCATTAATGCAGTGGAAACCAGAAGTTTACATACAACTTTTCTCTCACTGTCTGCAGTTAAATCAGACCAAACTTCAAGGCCACACCTGGAACACACTGATGGACATGTTTTTGGTCCAAAAGGTAAAAAGCCGGATTGCAATCTGCTAATGTTTACAGGGTAAAAACCTTCTTACCTGGAGACATGTCCTCTGGTCCAATGGGACTAAAGTATATACCAGAGGTTACTTTATATAGCGATGGCCATAGTGACCATTGTTACATATGGAGGGAAAAGAGGGATTCTTATATGCCTGTCTGTTGGTTTTACTCTGCCCACTTGTAGCACCTTATAACTGACTCTCATGCCCAGATCATTATGGATATCACACACCCACACACACCCCCACACGCACACACACACCCCCACACACACGCCTGCACACAAGCACACCTTCATCAGTTTCATAAACTCATCAATGGCCTCCTCTTCTTCTGGGAACTGCTTCTTCAAGGAATCTGCCATCTCAGTTTTCCCTGCGTGAATATGATACTCCCTGAAGGAAGACAGGATGGTCAGGTTTAGTTCTGATGGTGGGACAGTTCCTGGCTGGAAACATAACGTGATGAAACTATTGCTGGAGTGAAACATACATAATTATTCAATAATGATCTGTAGATGGTTTCAAAGGATGTTGCAAGAGTGTGCACAGTTCATAAAGATGACCTTTTTGCAATATTAAGAAAAGTGCCCCATGAATATAACTTATAGGACAAAATATAACGTTGTTGATGACGTGGAATACCTGCAATGGCCGGGCGGTCCAAGAAGCACAGTGTCATAATGTTGTTCCAGTTTGGCAAACTGCAGCTGTCCCTCAGTGATCTGATCCAAAGTGACCCTCAGCAGGCTGTTCTCATGAAGTTGGCCCAGATAATGGATCCCTGATGGAAGCAGGACAAGAAGGAATTGAGATATTTTTAACCTTTTAAACAGATCATTTATAAATATTTTTAAAGTGATACTTTTCAGTTATGTTTGTGTATGAACTAATTATTTTTGTGGAGTTCATACTTTAGTTGTTCTTATCTATTGATTTTTGTATTTTAGCTATAAAACCATACTTACTTTATATCAATGATTTGATCTCTTTGTGATAAAGACAAAGAACATCTGAATCACTCTGATATTTCAACATTTGTAGTACAGGAAGGTTTTTGTTGCCGGTGTGTTTTGCTGAGGAAACCTACCCACATCGAACTCAAAGCCCTTGCTTTGGAAGGTGTGTGTGCAGCCCCCAGCAAGGTCATGCTGCTCCAGGACTACAACTTTCTTCCCAGCTTTGGATAAAATCGCTGCAGCTGCCAAGCCTCCAATGCCGCTGCCAATCACCACCGCATCCAGAGCCGGAGGAACCCGGTCGGCACGGAACCCTGAGGGAAATGCATTATCATGTCAGACTGTGAGCCTGATGCTGCGTTCCATTTGTATTCGGAACTGGGAAATGTTGACTTCCTAGTCGATAAGTTGAACAGGAATCTCCCTTTGAAGTCGGACTTCCCACTTGAAAAGTGAAAGAATTTTTAAATTGCTGACTTCGAGATCCAATATGGCCGCTCCTCACATCAACAGCAGGAAGCGATGGTGGAAGCATTTATTTTACATGACACAATTTAAAGATTGAGTCTAAAATCAATGTTACATACCTGCAGCTCTAAACTGAACAAATTAAAGGTGATGTTTTGCATATGGGAAGTACAGCTTAAAATGACATTCATAGGAGGTACTATGAACAATAGCTAATTGAAATCCCTACTTTACCCAAGTAGGATGTTATTTTGGGTGTGACTTCAATCCCATCTCTGGGTATTGAGGCAAAAGGAAAGCAGCATGTTAAATTAATGATGGCCTTGACAAAAGCTTCACTTCAAACTGTTGACCCTCAGTGGCCTTAGCGTGACGCTCAGGAGGAGGGCGGAAAATGAAGCGAGGTTGTCCTGTCACACCACCAATTATCAATTTCTAAAACCACAAAAAAAAAAATAAAACTTGTAAATGGTGGTTCCACTTGGTAAAATTTATATTTTATGTAGTATAAGTTTTTGTATTTCTGTTTCTGTTTGTTACTTGAATGAACAAACAGAAAAGCAGCTTGATAAAAAAGATGTAAAAATTAAACAACTTTCTTAGAAAAATATGTTTTTTACGAGTAAATAGGACAGCCTGCGCTTTTCTGTGACACAGAGGCTGCTTACAGAAATTTTCAAGAACTTGATAAGAAAGTTCTATAATTTACGAAGGAGTTTTCTAAATTCTCTTGAAACTTATCATGTATCTTCATCGTGTTTTTTAGAATATCTGGTAAATTCCAAAGAAGTAAGTTGTGGAACGTATAAGACGGATGAGGCTGCACCAGATGTTTTTATGATGTGAAGCTCTATGAACTGCCTTGGTCCTGAAATCTGCTATACATATGAACTTGATTGATTGATATCAGTCATTATAGATAAATACTCTCAAGTCACTAGCTACCTGCAGAAATATATAAAAAATTACTGCCAATTTTTCCCCAAAATGTATTACTGCACCAGCTACTGTAATACAACTTGTCAAAAAAATGCAGTAAAAAAGAGCGACTTACAGTCATTGCTTTATTACTGCCTTCTCCTTGCATACATTTCCTCTTTCTCTTACCTTTCTTCAGTCTGGCATCCCTCTCGTTGCTGTTGGTGACAAGGGGTCCTGGAGGTCTCAGACACTTCTCACTGAACACCTTATAGCGCTTCCCAGTAATCAAGAACAAGATGATGACTATCACCACCAACAGACAACTCAGGACAGCAAACACCCACAACCACATGGCAGAGGAGAACTTTACTCAACTCGACAAAGATCAGGAGATGAGACGAAGGTCAAAGCATATACTGCGGAGGGGGAAGGAGAATCTGAGAGTTGGGTAAGAGGATGAGCAGAACTGTCACAAAGGCAAAAAACTGCAAGAAGTCTCAGTTTGGAAGCAGTGAAAGGAAGAGGATTAATGGTTATTCACATCAAGAAGTCAGCAAAATGTGATAAAACATGTGACAATCAGGACTTTAAGAACGGCAGAGAAGATTCTTTACGGCAAGACATGAGACCAGCAGGAAAGAGAGGGCAGCTTGTTCATCAGACCTGCAGTGTGGAGTCCTCACAAAACCCCCACATGAACCGCCCATTACTGAACCGCCTAGAGATGAAGTTAAGTTTATCTCTAGGCGGTTTATCCACAAATATCTGTCTGCAAAGCCCATTCTTTCATATTTCTTTGATAAAATGACAGTATCTTATCTTATTGGCTTTTTTAAAACAGACAGCAGTCATTGGGCCAAAACCAAGATAGCCAGAGGAAATACCTGAGAAGATGCAAACCCACATAGAGAAGGATTGAGTCCAGGACACTTTATTCTCCATCTGGAAATTCTGATAAAACTGTTCCACCAATGTATAAAGTATACATATAAAAGTTCTGCATGATTTCCAGATTTAGGTTTCTCAGTAGGATGTTCTAAGATGATAGAAAATCACACATTTAAATCAAACCAATAATTTATTTTGAAAAAGATTAAAGCATACTTAATGGAAGGCTTACATTATTACATAAACCAAAAATAAATCAGGCTTAATCCAGTATTCCATTTACAGTAAGACAAAATAAGTTTTCAGTCATCAATACTTGTAACAGTTTGTAGTTTTTGAACTTTACAAAGTTATAAAAATGCACTGAGATATCGGTTGTCAACAGGAAATGGAGGATTTTCCAGTTTGACCAGCCAGTCGGAAACTCAAAAATAGAATTTATTTGCGAACACAGCTAACGAGAGAATAATCCAAGTTAGCAATTTCCAGTGTCAGTAAGATGTATGAATTAATGTCTGTCTGCGAGAGGGAAAGTGAGAGCAAGAGAATGGAGGACAGCAAAGTAGCTCTGCTTTATCCTGTAGACAATTCAACCTTGTTTATGGAAAGTTATGATTCTGAAAACATTGACAACCTTTTCGAAATCACAGACTTTCACTTTCCTACATACAGGAAAATAACGATAGCTGTGCTGCCCACCCCAGGGGCTTCTAAAAGATGGAAAAGAATTCATAACTATTTGATCTTTCTTTTAGAACAATACGACATTTATTGGGACTGCTCTCACCCAGTGTCGCCTCTGATCCAAAGGTAAATATATTGACCAAAAAATGTTTTGAATGTTGTTTTTAGTATCTTCTGGTACAACAGTTCTTAACCAGACTCCACTAAATTTTTATGAGCAAATCAAAGTTTTACTTAACAGAAAATTAACAATACAATGCTGCTCAACACATCTCTAATACAAAATAATGTCTGCTTTATCCAAATTGTCAAGAAATAATTCACATTGTGCCATCATTTTGAACACCATCCATCCATCCATTTTCTGTTCACCCTTGTCCCTTAATGGGGTCGGGAGAGTTGCTGGTGCCTATCTCCAGCTACGTTCCGGGTGAGAGGCGGGGTACACCCTGGACAGGTCACCAGTCTGTCGCAGGGCTCATTTTGAACACGTTTTACATATTTTGGAACGTTTCAGTTGTTCATATCAAATACATAGATACGTTTTTACCATCTTCACTGCGTACACTATGTAGCAGATATACTGGAAGAGATATTTACTGTAAACCTATATTTGAAGTCACTTCTTGCTTGAATTATTTTTACAGAAAATCATCAGTTTTATAAAACAGAATGAAAAAAAAACTGCTTCTGTCCTAAGATGTACAGACATTCATAAAGATAAAGGAAAAAATGGTTCTATTGAATCTATTTTACTATAAAAAATTGAGTGAGGTTTTGGGATGTCTTCAGGAGAGCAATAATGATATACTCAAAACTTTCCAGATGATCGGAATCCAGACAAACGTCTGTTCTTAAGGAACATTTAGGAATTAAAGCATAGAAAGTAACTAAAAATCTCTTCCCAAAAGGAACTAAAACAACCGCTGCCAGGTTACAATCAGTAGTTATAAAGTATTTAACAAGCATTCCTTGTTTATGACTCAACATTGTGGGTTAAAATCATCCAGTAGCTGCCAGTCAGAACCATGATCAAAAGCTGCGCTTCCATTGACCATATAATTGCGAAAAATTGGAATTACAAAAATAAATTTGCTTACTGGAAACTCAAGTTTTGATAAAAAGCTTTTGGTTTGGGATGAGGTGATTTTTCAGCGGTATTGAAGTGTGATCAACAACTGGATGTTGCTACTGGAGGAAAAGATGAAGAAGTTGACAGGAAGTCCTTGGCTTATTTTTTTTAATGACTTATTGCGTGAACAAACATATTTACGCGTGAATTTAATTGTTTCTTATTCAATGGAAACTTCACAATTGTGAAATTGCGTTTTTTTTTGGCATTGGCGGAATATTAACAGTGTTTTGCTCAAATTTGTAATGGAAACGCAGCTAGTGCGGCAAGTAGAGGTGGGAACGTGAGAAAGAACAATATAAATCTTGTGTTATACAGTCATGGGTTATAAGCATATATTTAAAATGGCCTTCTGGACATTTAAACCAATATGAATACCTATTATACCATTATGTATGTACAAGCTATCTACAAACAGTGGGGATCAAGTTAAAAAGATTGGCATCAGTGCAACATAAACGGGCTGTTTTGAAGCGACACAGTGATTTTAAGGAGCATAACGTTGGGGGTTTCTATCAGAGTCCAAACTGTGTAACATGTCAGTTCTCAGAACCTCTGCGGCTCTGGTGATCTGTGTTATGGTCTGAGTCCTTGGCTGTTGTGTTGTAGTTTGTAAAATCACATAATCAGAGAGTAAGGCAGTATTATGGGATGGCTGAAAGCATTCAGACTGTGACTCAATTAATTTCACGGCTGACTCACACTAAAAGAGTTTCTTTCAAATGCAGTTTTATGTTCACTAAATTTGTTTCACAAAACCTACATGGCAGCAGATCATTACCCTTTAGACAGACAGATGAGATGACAACATCTAATGCCTCAGTTATTTAAAATTACACGAATCAGGTTTATATATTCTGACCATCTGCAAGATCTTAATATTATATGTCGCATGCTTTGGGTTCATAGAATTTCCATGTAAAGGATAGTCTGTCCAGCTACCAAAAAAAACTTCTAACTTCTTTATTTCCATCTCAACAGCAGGGTTATACTAGAAAAAGTTGCTTCTGACCATCTTCTGCTGTTTTTGCAATGAAAGAATGTACATTTCACAATTACTTTACCACCTTACTGCTTCTGTAACATATAAATAAATGCTACACTGCATGAAGAAATTTTGTATCCTTAAATACAGTGGGGGGAAAAAGTATTTAGTCAGTCACCAATTGTTCAAGTTCTCCCACTTAAAAAGATGAGAGAGGCCTGTAATTGACATCATAGGTAGACCTCAACTATGAGAGACAAAATGAGAAAAAGAAATTCAGAAAATCACATCGTCTGATTTTTAAAGAATTTATTTGAAAATAAGGGTGGAAAATAAGTATTTGGTCAATAAGAAAACTTCATCTCAATACTTTGTAATATATCCTTTGTTGGCAATGACAGAGATCAAACGGTTTCTGTAAGTCTTCACAAGGT
>CAEGAE010013959.1:0-25625 GCA_903067095.1 Girardinus metallicus | reverse complement strand
TGATTCGGTTCGGTTCTAGTCCAGTGGGGAGATTCTCCATATTATGGTCTGGAGCGCAGCAGCTGCAGAAATTTCTCAGCAACACAGAACCTCCAGATTCTGGTTGTGATGGACTAAATGAACCCAGATATTTTAATTTGTCTTATAAAAAATGTTCCTGGCCCAAAATGAAGACTCAGATCATGAACTTTATTGTTTTGAAAATACAAACGAAAAATAAAATTCACCTCACATATTATGTTATGTTATATTATATTATGTAGTTCTGGTGTTTTACAGTGTCGGCGCAGAACGGAGCTCAGAACTCTGAGCAGCTTCTCTGCTTTTCTCGTCTTTATTACTGTCAGCTCTTCAGAGAAACGAGCTGCTAGCAGCTCTGCTAATTCACAGTCATTCCGTTACAAAACGTAATGATCGTGTTCCTGTCGCTCCCCGTGATTAAACTCACAATTACGACCCTCTGTATTGAGCAGCTCTCTGATAGCAGACGGTGTGTCCGTGAACAAGTCTAAATAAATACTGTATTATAACCGAAAAGAGAGATGTAACTTTTATATGTTTACACATTGAATCCCTGATATTCATAGTTATGCCTTCATCAACAGTTAAAAAACCAAATATGCTTTAATGTGCATTATCACACACAGCAAATATGCAGTTCCTTCATAAAACAACCAATCAGAGCTGGAGGGACGGTCTCAGCGCTGTCAATCACCCTAGCGCGTGTGGGGTGTGTGTGTGTGTGTGTGTGTGTGTGTGTGTGTGTGTGTGTATTTGCTCAGAGAGCCGGGCTGCAGCGAGAAGGCAGAGCAGTTCAATTTATTTTCACAAATGATCTATCTCATGTTGTACATAGTTGTAGTTTTAACAAATATGTAAATAAGAAAAACATATTTTTTAAAATAAAAAGTACATATTCTTTAAGCTCTTTAATTGCAAAACTTATAAGAAAAAAGTAGTTATGGCAACACATTAGGAAACAAAGGATTCAGGGGAAAACTTAGAGTTTGTTGTGGCAAACACCCCAGTCAGTACATTGGGCTCACAGTGACAGTTACTATAGTAACAATCACCTTCTTCATGTCACCATGGTAATAGGCTCAGACTTTTCCCTCCGGAACTTAGAGCTCCTTACGACTGTCAAGTTTACCTCTTAGTTTCTCCTTAGTCTGAGTTGGAGAACTTGTGAGAGTGGTGCGCAAACATGTGTTTAGCCTGAGACTGATAAAGAACCTCTGCTCCTGGGTAACTTTTATGTAAACAGGGAGGATAAAAAAAAAAAAAAAACATCCACGAGGTTACAAAAGGTTGCAAAAATGTGCATAATTTAGTTTTTGCTAATAAATCCCCCCAAATTATAAAAAGTTTAAAATTTTTCACTGGTCTTTCAAATCATATTTCTGTCAGAAAACTCACAAGAATACAAAAAAAACCCTATGTGTTTGGCATCACTTCCTGTCTCCTTGGAAACACATCCTTCTTTTGGAACGACTGTGCTAATCCTGATGACATTGATCTCTGCACAGATCCGGAGCCTTCATTAGGCTTTCGTAGCGACTTTAATAGCAGATGGTTCACAACTTTGTTAGATTTTACCCGCCTTTGTCTGTTTTACCCTCATCAGCACTCCTATGGGGTCATGAATGGTGAAGAAGTCAACTCTTGTTCACTAATATAACAATGGCATAGCAGAAATGAATGAAGGTTGATCTCACGTCACACAAGTCATGCAAGTCATTTGCAGATTGAAATCAACCCCAAGTTCCTTCATTTTAAGAGACTGGCAATCGGCCAATAATTGCATGAGAAACCAATTCCACCCTACTACTGTTTTCTGCAACAGTCTTCACAGTCTCCTCATCTACAGGCAGCTCTCCAATGCCACCGAGGAAACCATCCTCACCATTTTTGTTCAATGCACAACTAGTCTCTCCCTGGAATTAATTTAAATTATTTAAAATTGTAGCACAGCACTGTTAAACTCCAATTCTCAAGGTCTGGGGTCCAGCAACTTTTAGCCCTGTCCCTGGTTCAACACACCTGAATCAAATGGCTGACTCACCTCCTCCCTATGCAGTCAGATCCTCTAGAGTCCTGCTAATTAACTGCTTATTTGATCCAGCTGCGTTGAAGCAGAGACATGTTTAAAAAGTGTCAGAACAACGGCCCTCAAGGACTGGAGTTTGACACCTGTGATGTAGTGCATCAACTTACTTTCCCTCGTTTGGTAACAGATCCATCTGTCACTTCATCACTTAAACTCACTCAGGCCTTAAAATATGTACCTCTACCATCCAAACATATCTGTCTTGCAGAAAGTGTTTCTTTAAACTGATTAAAGGTATCGGCTGCTCATCTGTTATCCACTGTGATGTGTCCGTGTCTCTCATGTGGCTGAGAAAACAAGAACCCTCAACCATTACTCAACACCTTCCAGTGACATCAGATCACCTCAGTATTTGCATTTTAACTCGGGGCTCCAGAGCTTTTCTCCAGCATCGTCAAAGTTTTATACTTCCTTCTGTCTGTGTTTGTGTCATCGTCATTGAACACAACGGAATTCTTTCAAAAGACGACAACAGAGTTGAGCTGACTGAGGAATTAATCAGTTTCATAATGGAAAACCCAAACCAAACGAACAGCTGCACAAGAAGGAGATTGTATTAATAGACTTTTTTTTTTTTTTTTTTTTTTTTACCACAAACTAATCCATGCTTTCCAGCCCCCAAAGTGTGGAAGCCTCTGTACCTAAAGCCCAGACAGATCTGCTGGGATCACCTCAGGATTCAGCTCCCTGAGCAGAACCGCATCCCGGATCTCATCACTTTCTATCAGCAATGTCCGTTCAGCAGCTGCAGCTCACTGAGAAAATGTCACCAGCAGAAACCCCTCAGGGGCTGGCAACATCAGCACACCCCCACACACACACGCACACCCCTCCACACACACCCCTCTCCCCCACATCCACATGCACACGCACGCACACACACGCATACACACCAGAATGTAAGGCAACATCCTCAGCCATGACAGCCAATGTGCATTGCTACATAGGCTTACTGATCCGGCTGCTACTGTCTGCGTGAGCTTGTGTGGGTGTACGAGAGTCTATCAGTGACAAACAGCAAGAGTCTCGATAAGAATCAGGAAAACAGGAAAACCTCCAGTTCAGACCAGCTCATTACTTTTAGAAATGGTTTAGCCACAAAACAAGGCGTATTCTGGAAATTCAAGGGCCTGAGATTTTAAAGCACTGTGTGTAAATTACACCCTGAGGGCTTTCTTAGCTCTTGCAGCGTTATTACAGCATGTGTAGTAATGAGGATTAAGTTCTGTTAGGATCCGTGCTCCCAGCAACAATAGCTGAGAGTCGGAAAAGAAAAACAACAGTGATTTTGTAAAATGATAAAGTACCAGACATGAGTAGACTTAGAGTTCGCCCTGTGCGATGAAAACCATGGTTACAGGAAATTAAAGCTTCTTTTGAGAAACTATTATTCATTATCATATGAGATATGCAACATATCACAACAAGAAGAGATGTTAGCATTAACTAAAGCCAACAGTCATGGCTGAGGGGTTGAAGAGAAAACTGGTGGGATCTGAAAAAAATTGGAGTTTCCCTGGATTTCTGCATTTTCTGCTGTGAAGGACAAAAAAAAAAAAATCAAAAGGCTTATGGTGACAAGTTTGCAAAAAGTAATACACTAAATAGGTGCCTTTGTGTTTTTATCAAGCTTTAACAGGTTTGAGATTCCAGAGAGGGCTCCGGTCTGTGGGAGCTGCAACAATAAGTGTTCTAATGAAACATTTAAAGAAGCACAAGCAGTTCCTCCTCACAGACAGAAGTTCACAGATTAGACTGAAGGTAAAAATCTAAAAAAAGAGCCTCTAATATCATGCACATAGAATATCATACAGTCTCAGACAGTGTCTCCCAACCCTGGTCCTCAAGGCTCACTGCCCTGCGTGTTTTAGGCATTTC
Organism: Girardinus metallicus; assembly: GCA_903067095.1. NCBI lineage: Eukaryota > Metazoa > Chordata > Actinopteri > Cyprinodontiformes > Poeciliidae > Girardinus > Girardinus metallicus. The sequence continues at coordinate 21,640 of CAEGAE010013959.1, read as the reverse complement.
CCCGCTTCAACATTCAGATGATTGGAGTTTAGCAAAAGCCTGTTAATCAGCCATGGACAGATGACCAGTCCATCACAGGGCAACACATAGGCAGACAGGACAAACAACCATGCACACGCACAAGCACACGCACGCACACACACCTAAGGAATTTTTATGCAGACCAACCTAACAGTCATGATTTTGGACTGTGGGAGGAAGCTGGAGAGAACCCACCATGCACAGGGAGAACATGCAAACTCCATGCAGAAAGACCCCGGGTCATTGAAAGGCAACAATGCTACCTACTGCACCACTCTGCAGCCCAGAGTAAAACAAGCAATGCAAAATAAACGACAAAGAGATCGAAGCTGACAAAAACAATAGATTGACAACCTTGATAAAATAAATAAACTTTAACAAATCTTCTGTGTAATGGTTCAGGAAATTAAACTACTAAAATATAAGCTAAAATATATGAAGCTGCTCAGAGCACAAGCATAGAATTAGACTGAATGGATCTGCCCTTATGGATCAGGCATATTGTGACAGATACAGATGCTAATATTGAAATCCTGCCTATTTCCTGATTTTTCAGTGGATCATGACTCCAAATTATTTGCCAAAAATTAGTATACTGAGAGATTTTTTCATAGAACATATCTAATTTATTCAAAAGAAGTGAACCTTCAGAAGCTGAAATACCTGGACATAATGCTTCTTGACACACTATGTTCCTTCCCCCATCAGCAGAGATTGTTGGCACAACACGTTAGCCTCTGCTGTAGTGGTAAGATGGTTTCCATTATGTGTATTGAAGGTCTATTTAGTGTCATACCTGCTATTATAGGTAGTTAAAAGCTCTGTTTCTTGGGTTTCTGGCTACTGGAGGGCATTTGGGGTACCTAAACCAGGAAGAAATTGATTGGAAAGGAATATAATATATCGAATATCAAAATATAATTAAAACAGGCAGACGCTGATGTCACAGTTTAAATTGGGACTCTGGAAAAGCCCAACTACACATTCCAAAGTACATTCCCATCCAAAATATTGCAGTTAAACATTTTTTCAGAACCTTTTTGTGGAAATTCCAGCCTTTCTCACAACCTTTAAACTACGGTAAAACATCTTAGCACTGAATAAGACCCACAAAGAAACTGTCTCTGTCTGTTGAACCACACTGAGCTACAGCTTCTGTTGTGAATGTTCCTGGAGTACGTCTATGTCGAGGTGTCAGCGAGGATGAAGAATCATGACGGGGTAATCCATTCAGAGGAACCATCCAAATGGACAGAACCAAAGGCTTTAAATTCTCTTTAAATCACAGCAGCAGCAGCCAAGGTGTCTCATTCCAGCCAGCTGGCTCCCAGTTCCCACAGTGGTCAGACAGGACGTCTTTAAAAAACTGCAGGAGGCCGCTCAGCTGAAAGACTGGGGGCAGAATGGAGGGGGCACAAAGGCACCAAGTCTCATTTGTTTTTTAAATCAAACGTTTGAGGCTGACCTCAGGTGGCTGGATATGGAATGCTGTTCTCTCTCTCGCTGCAGATATGGCTCTGTATTGCTGGCCTGCTGCCATGCCTGTGAATACTACAGCTCAATGGGGTACCAGTGGAGACAAGCGAAGGAAACTGTGCCTCCCACTATATTACTTGTGTGCATCTGTAGGCATTTTTGTTTTCCTGTCCAAATCAGCAAAGACAGGTGGGATTTTTCCAATGAAATCAGATGCAGCTCGTTCTCCACAGATACTGGATCTGTGCAGGACTACGTAGATTCTCTGCTCTCTAAAGGGGCAGAATCATGTGTTTTCAAGTTTTACAGCACAGTCAAGTAATTATGTTACATTCTGTTGTTCTAAAAATGCCGTATATATCAAATATGACTTACAAGAAATTTGACTTTGATATTTAACGCCGTGAAATTGAGCTGTTGTCTCTTTAAGAACCTCCTGCTCCTTCTGAAACTCCGCCTTCAGGAAGTCATCACAACATGGCTCCTCTATTAACCCTTTATCAACATTTTTACCAGCGTTTCACTGGTTGCCATGGGAGATTAAAGGATTACTCAAACATGAAAGGATCAAAGCAACTTGATTTTACATAAAAATACCCCTTAAAACCTAATAATTCATAAACAACAAACATTTTTCTTCTGCTAGCAAAAAGTCAACATTCACTATGTTAAATCAAAATATCTTAGGGAGTTTAGTTTGATGTTAACCTCTAGGGCAAATCCGGACCCATTCTTATTTTTTTAGGACTTTTCTGTTTTTTTGCCACTTTATAACCACTTTGTCCCGATGTTTGGAAGACCCTAAAATAAAATGTACTTCATTACTTACCTGTGCCAAATGCAAGTTACGTATGGAATAGTGTTATGGAGACATTAAAAAGCTCCCAGAAAAGCCAAACAAATACAGTAAATCATTGTAACCTTTTTCCTGTTTTCTTTTTTTTAGATACTGATTTCATTGTTTTACTTGTAATTGTTGAACAAAAGTTGCCCAAAATTATAGTTCTACTTTAGTTGCATTTTATCTGACATTACCAGCCAGATATAAAGAAAAGGATTTGCATTTAATCTGAATAAATCTCATTTCTTTTGTCCAGTCTGGAAGATTGTAAACAACAAGTTCCCAGAGATCCGACTCTGGGAAAAAAATAAATTCCACTGAAGAAAGTCACAAACCATCAAAGAACAAACAGGAAATGAGACAAACACACAGAGAAGAACTGGGAGGGTGAGAGAATGAAGAGGATGGGACGGAGATAGTGACAGAGAGAGATGCTCTCCAATAAGATTTCTTTTTTTCCCATTTCTTTAGCTGGAAGTGGGTCACAAAGGGCTGGAGGTTAAAACTGTGACAACAGCACTCTGTTTGCGTCCTTATTTTTAGCAGAGGAAGAAGTTTTGTGAAATTAGTTTCTGGGAAGAGAGAGCAAAACGCAGCCAAGCTAAGTGCAGCGAGAAAGAAAAAAGGAAGAATTAAAGTATAATAGGAGAGAAAGTCACAGTGCAGACATTATGTAAATGAAAGAGTTTGGGTCTGTGAAATGACTTGAATGAATAATAGTTTTCTCAAGCCCAGAGCGCTCCCATGCCTTCAGTCGCTCTTCTCCCTGGAATTATTAAACGTGTTTAGCTTTGGCTTTGTGAAGGTGTGGGCCGAAAAAGCTTTTCACAACCTGGATGTTTAGCATTTCTGAAACCTTATATTACTGAGGAGGTAATCATAAGCAGACAAGAAAACAGCCCCTGCGGCTGCACATTTTAAATTAGAAGCCAGTTTTCTATAGAATCTTCATTAACTCAGAGACAATTCGACTCAGAGGTTAGTCGGGATCAAATGTGTAGGTGTTTAACTACCAGCAGGAAGTTTCTCGGCAAAGGAAAAAGTTTCAATAAAAAGAAGAGAAATATGAAATTGTTATGTCCTGTTAATTCATTTTGAAACTCTGTCACTCAGATTCCATCCGACTGAAGCCAGACTCAAGCAGAGAATCAGAGCTCGGATCTCTTTGGTTGGTCAAAAGAAAGTCCACTGAGTAAAGTGGTTTGTAAAAAAAATTCCCCTTAATAATGAACATAAATTTGACCTCCTCTAACAGGCAGAGCAGGAGATGCTCACAGTTCCATACTGATAAACATGGAGGGTTAATCGGCTTGGTGAACAGATATGTTGCATCCAGTCCCGATCTGAAATATTGACCTCTACCAACATGAAGCATTCTGATTGGACACATTTAGGACAGCTTGTTTCAGAGAGTAAAAAAAAACAAAAAAAAACAAAAAACTTTTTTTTATTATGATGATAATGTTATGTATTGTATCATAATTATAATCAACTTATTGACGTCGAATTACCAAATTTGTCAATGATGACATTTTAGGAAAAAATCTCTGCAGATACCAATATTGATATCGGTATCTGCAATACTAGTGCCGTATTTACTTGATATAGGACCAAGATCAAAACTCCCAGTATTCCTCATCCCTACCACCTGCCGGCTATAACTGTTTCTTTTAAAAACCTCACAGCAAACACACAGCGATACTGATAAATTGCGTCTCTAAAACTAAATTTTTTGAATTCTGTTTTCAAAAAACTAAATTGAAAAGTGTTTTGGGTTGTACCACTGCCTGCCACATTTTGTTATCACATTGCAAATCAAACATTGTGGTCTCACTGAGCAGCATTGCAAATTCAATCCTGTTTGTTGTCTTTGTTGCAGGTCTAGAATGCATTTTAACTGATTAACCACGGCTGTAACAACAAGAAGCCCCCAAATATTGGCAGCTATAAATATCTGTTTGAGTGGCATGTCAAAGTGACACCTGCAGGGGGTGAACAGTGTAGACCATCAAATGGAAAACAAAGAGGCAGCCGCAGAACAGTGACATGTAAAAAGGCTGAATCGTAAATGTAAATGATTGTGTTTACCATGCATGAGTCTCCCCTGCTTGTTATCCTCTGATAAATGTTTTGAGTGGTGAGCGGATGACATTCACTGCCTCTGGTAGTCAATGGCTGGCTCTGGCATTGCCACTGGAATAGACTATTATAGATCACCTGAATATAAACTGGCAAACCTGCAATTTGAGTCCCCTGCGTCCCCACGTCTTTGCTGTGTAAGCCAACCTAATTAAACAAAGAGTAATCCTTCATGGTGGCCAAGCCAAAGCTAAACCTTTCTCTGGTTTAATTCAGAACTGTATTAATTAAAGTGATAAACGCTTAAATTATCTCCTGAATATGTGGGTTTATTTTATGCTTTAGTCTGTCTGCTGGGTACCAAGTCATTTAAACTCACATTCCCTGTTTGACTCTGACTGATTCCTTATCTTTGCATCTTTGTCCGTCTTCCAGAGGTGAGGCTTATATCATTTCCAGTCAGCACAGTATTTGCCTCAACAATAACGACGCACTAAGGTTGCTGATTAGCCCCATCAATACAAATTTCAAACCCTTTCACTATTCTCTGACTTTTGAACTCCTCTCTGACTTTTGAACCCTCCACCTCTCCGATAAACACTTGCTGATAGCAGCGCAGCCCTCCTGGGCATTCACCCAAATCTTCTGTGTGAGCTAACAAATGATGCATATGTCCCCCCATGCTGCGGCATTAGAGGGAAAATTCCATTTGTGTCAGGAGGGATGATCTATCAGATCTATCGCTGCTCTTGCCATTCATGAAACATCTCCATCGATTGCCAATGTGTTTGGTGGAAGGCCAATGGTACCCACGCTCCAGTGTTTCCAGTAATAAGCAAGTATTTGTCACATTGTGTCTTCCTCTTTAGACTACAGATGCAGAAAGTCTCACAAAAAGTAGATAAAAATGGAGTGGCATCAGATTTTAGCTGCTCTGCGTTTCTTGCATTTTTCTGTACAGCTCCACAAACAAACCGAGAGTCCGGTTCGTTTGGGGAGCTGTCCGGTTGGATTAAGCGGACTACATAGGATAAGCCTGTCACTATGACAAATTTTCTTGGGCAATAAATTGTTCCAGACGTTATTGCGATGAATGATAAACTCTTTGTTTTGAGACATTTTTTAATTTAATATAATGGTAAAGGCATAGTAATAAAGCAAAAATACATTCTCAGAAATCTATAAACTTTAAAATCTAATGAACATTTAACACTGGAACTGAAAGACATTTTAAATATCCAAAATAAATAAACAAAACAACAAATAAATTGAACTATGAAGAACAAAATTATCCTTCAAAAAGACTTTTGTCCTCTAGATTTTGGTATAAAAAGAAAAATGATAAATCATGCCAAAGGAAGTTATTGCGTTTGTTTTAATTTATCATGTGATTGAATGATTTATTGATTATAGTGACAGGGTTACTGTGAATGCACCCTTAATTAAAAATAATGCAATCATTGTTCAGTCGATCTTTCAACTAACTCAAATAAAATGTATTTCCATTTTGACTTTCAAACTAAAACTCATGCTTAAGTTAAATGACAAACACCCATTGAGTTTTCTTGAGCAGTAACTAGAACAGACATCCTGTACAGTGAGAAAGTGAAATTGTTAGGATGTTTATTGTGGAATTACACATCTTTTCTAAAGGTAGATTATGAAAAACTTCTGTTTTGTGGAGCTTTAGGATGACTTTGGGTGACAGCAACAAAAACCTCCAAAACTAGAAGAAAAAATGTTTGACAGGAAAATGTGTACAAATTAAAGCAATGTAAGAAATGATAAATTAAACAAATCAATAGAAAAAGCTGCCTCCAGTGGACTCCCCACACCAGCTGAGCAAAACTAATCTGACTCGTTGTCGGACGTCTCTCACCAAAAGACAAAGTCCAAAGTGCTGGAATCATAAGAAACCTGCAGTTCATTTACCAATAAGAGTTTCAAAGATCCCAGACAGATCAAGTGATGTTACAGTGTGATGTGGATGTTATGTCCAAAAAGGTAGACGAAAGTCTTCATGACATGTTACACTGTTTGCATAGTTATTTTTAATATCGCAGTCTTAGTGACATACTTCCAAACCCCAGTGTTGTGTCAGAGAGATTCGGTTCACGCCACATCGTCTCCTTTTAGCTTCAGATGTTTTCATCTGAGATGAAAGAAGGTGGCTTTGGGTAAGATGTTTATTTGACTGCTCAAAAGTATCCAGTGACCCCTGAGCTGCTGCTGCTGCTGCTGCAAGGCGAGGGAAAATGCAGAGGGTTGTAACAAGCAAGGAAATGAGGTCAGTATGTGTAAGCAAGAGCAAGGTGGAAAATAACACTGATGTACTGAAGTCAGTGTGGTGTTCTCTTTTGGAAAGAAACAGAATGGGTGTAAAAAGCTCAACATCAATTCACTTTGTTGAAAACTACACAGGGTTTTCAAGGTTGGTGTTACATGATAAAAGAAGCCAGACAACACGGTCAGCATGCTCTCTGCCCCACCATGTGAAAAACCTGCACACTTCCAGTGAACAATGCTGTCTGACTGTTACCACATCCTTGAGTGGTTCTGTCTCTTCTTTACTTCCATGACTGAACCATGGCTGAATCATGACTGATTGGTCTTCTTCAGTTTTATGACTACATCCAGAGAGAACATGTTTTCCTGGCAAAGCAAAACTCTTGCGTGTCTATTTCCCTGACAACTCTTTCTGTCAGTTTGTTTTTCTCTCCCCAAGAGAGATTCCTTACAATTCCAACAAGATTGAAAATCCCCAATGCGGCAATCCTTCCGAACCCATGATTGTGACTTAATGTTTTATTTCTATACTTGCGTCCATTAACCACAGAATGCACAAATTGAAATTATGACAATAAATTTGTTCAAACACGCAAGTTTAATAACAGTTTTTGTGCCAGTATGTTTTTCAGCTGGATTGAAGTAGATATATTTCATAAAACTCCAATGAAAACACTTTTTCTTTGCATCAGATGAGTCACATGATCAACTGCCGAATGATACTACTGATGAAAACAAAGGAGAAGATGACAGGAAGTAGGAAGTAGTATTAGGATCATGGTTTGCTTTAGTTCTTTGTTTTTTTGGCCAATGTGCAGCTGGCTCCACCAGAGCTCTCACAGCATCACACAGTTCACAAAAAGTTGTGTCATTCCAACGGGTTGAATCCAGAACCCTTCTGTTCAAAATCTGACTGCAATTTCCCCAAAACGCCGCATACAGATCCACTCCAACACCTGAATGAGACCCCGATGTCTCCTCTGGTTTACTGATAGATGATGAGCGTAAGCGCCATGGCTGAATTATGAATATATTCCATGCAACTGTTTACATCCATCGCTGTCATGATTTTTAATGACTGGACAAGCTTATTCATGATTTTAATTTTGTTTCCTTTTTAATGTAAACACCACAGTTGCAGATTTGTGTGTGTGGAGTTGAGGAGCCCACACTGGAAGAACAGCAACAAAGATTTGCACATTTGTAATGGAAACACAGCTAGTGTGATCCTTCGGTGGATACTTCCTGTTATCCTTCAAACTCCATCGTTACCTAAGCTTGACTGTCTGACCTCTGCACACACGTTTGGTTTGTGTGAGCTCTCACCAGCAGCGGCTCTACTGTTGTTCCTGCTCATCCTGTCTGTGCTCCACCATGACAACGAAGCTTCGAGTGAACAAGATCAAACTTTAAGTGTTCTTTGCTGCAGCTGCTGTCCTGGGGGGAGAGTGTGGCTTTGGAGGAAAGACAGGAGCAATTTGTATTCCCCAACAGAGGCTACTCAACTTGTTGTCACTGTTTTATCCTGACTGAAAAAGGTTATATATGAGAGCAGAGTACTTTGGTGCATCCACTTTTGTCATTTGGGTTTGCCCACGGGCAGGGGATATTTTTTTTATCTCTTTTTTTAGTGTGAGCACGTGCCTCTGCTGCTCTGTGTGCATCTGTCACAACAACATGCAAAGACTTTTAGCATTTCGCAACTATTCACAGCAATTGCTTTGGTGTTTAGCTACTTTACACACCAAAGTTTGTTAGGTAAAAGCCTTTAACACATGGGAGAGAAAAAAAACATCCACTGTGGCTGGAGGAGGGGGTTTGTAAAGTCAGATTAATTCCACTGTGTGATTTTACTGATATTAGGATTGGTTGATGTTGATGGCAAGGCTGAAAATAAAAGATATTTGTGTTCTTTGAAGCCAGAATTTAGCAGCTCTGTTTGACCAGTACTGGGTAATATTCAAACACCTGTGGCCATGCACTCTTCGCTGTACAACACGGTGACCATCTCTAGGATTAGAGAACTCAAAAAAGTTCAACAGTCTGATAAAGAAGGCTGGTTCTGTTCTGGGGATGACTATGGAACCTCTGGAGATGATTAGGCAAGGAAAGATTCTTAATAAAATCAAGAAAATTATGGACATTCCTGACCATTCCTTTTCATGAGACTGTCCTGAGAAAACAGAGAGTCTTCAGTCAGAGGCTTCTTCAGATTCGCTGTAATACAGACCGCTACAAGAGATTTTTTTTCTTGGCAACAGCCATCACTATCTATAATAACTCTGTGAAGACTTTAAATTAATGAACTACAACAACATCTAATTTCCCTTCGGAATCAATAAAGTATTTTTGAATTTGATTTTGAGTTGGTCATGTTTAGGCTCAACACCAATCCAAAAACCTTCGTCCATCCTCCTGTGCACAATGGCTGAAACTGACTCATGGAGAGAACTGGTCTGGGATCAACTCAGGCATGGACGATTCTCAAACAGTTTTCAAACACTAGAAACTTGATTGTTTCATAGAGACAATCTAATTTGTGGGAATGCAGAGAGCTGGTAAGTGCCTAGTGAAGACCTTTACTGCAGCATTTGCACTACAGGGAAAATGGGACATGTGCCATGTACCATATGCAGGCTGGGTAAAATGAAACCAATATATTTTGAACCTCAAAAAACATGACAAAAATGATTACATGTTTCTGGAGGGAGAAGGAAAAACAGCTGATCATACCCTGCAACTGTTACCCAGGAGATCATGCTGCATAAGTAGTCAACACTCCCCCTTAACATATAATGGAAGCAGCTAATTACAAGCAACATAGTGAGTCAAGAGTCCTTGACAATAAGGGGCTTTTTTTGCTGTTGAGATCTCTTAAAAAAACTGAATCAAAATCAAGGGAAGCAGGTAGGATAGCTTTACGTTGTGATGCATGGATAGCATGGCTACAGATTCATATGCCACCATAACTTTGGCTTCTCTAATGCATGGGAGCTAGTGTGTTGTGTGCTTCCAATGACAGTGGTGAATGTGAGTCACACTGGTGCAAATGTGACTAATAACAGATTGCTAAGAAGAGACCATAAGCATGTTTTATCTAGATCTGATACAGCTTCTCTTTGTTATGTAAAATAACATAGCAGACTTCTTATTCATGGTCAGATCAAATCACAAAGTGCATTGAAACTCCTGCCCAGCTGTGGGCACAGCAGCCTAAAAGACAACTCATAAACAGTGATATACCAACATGGAAGCTAAGGCTAATGCACTCACCTTAACTCTAATTGTTTTGACAATTTGGTTATAGTTTACATGTTCAACTGAAAGTTTACAAAACAGCCAAGTATATAAATACTTGGCTGTATTTATATACAGCCAAGTATTTTAGAAATTATCTGGAAACATTTAATTAGGGGAAGCCAAGTGCACTAATCATTTTCAAAGGCAGCACAATGCTAAACAAAACATGAGCTTCGCTATAGCACATTAATAAATTAGCGGAAGTTTGTTACACCACATTTTTACTTCCAAACCAACATTTAGACAAAACCTTTAAGGATCTGGATGACCTTTAACCTTTTTCAAGCTGGACTTTACTTTCAGCATTCGTTCATTTTCTTATTCAAACGTTGTTTGGAAACAGAAGATATTCTCCATAGAGATTCTCCAGTGCATGCAAACAGATTAGTGAATAATATATCTACATTTTCTGGCTCAACAACCTTCACAATTTGAAGTCATCCTCTTTGTTGGCGTCTATAATTTATTGTGTTTGCTTTTACCTCTCCTTCTCCTTCTTGCTTACTTAGTCATCAATTCCTTCTTTCTGATTTCTGAGTGTTTGTCTCATGTCACTGTTTCTTCTTTCCAAACTTTACTTCCTTTTTTGGGGTCAGATTTGCACCTTGAAGGATTTGCAACTTTTCTTTGATCAGGTTTTCCTTTTGATTCTTCTTCCCTGTCTTATGTGTCGCATCCCAGCCGTTAATCAGTCAGTGGGAGTAAAACCACGGAGGCTGTTTGATTTTGCCTTTCTTCTGTGTGGTATACTTCCTGAGAAGTTGTGTTCACACCGATCCTGGACAGAAGTGCTGAGTGGACGAATCACTGTGAGACATCAGGAGAACTCATGGGAGCTTTGCACACAAGTGCTCCTTGTTGTGAGGACATTCTGTGTAGCTGAAGATTTAGATTTGATTAAATAGGTTCATTTGCAAAATCCGTTCACACCTCAAAGCTCTGAATGCAGCAGCTTGCATGTTTGAAGTAATTCTAAACGTCTGCCACAGTTAAGAAAATGACTTCAAATTAAAGTACTTCTTAGTCACTCAAACAGGGGGCTGCTCTGTTGACAAGCTATTGTGTTTCAAATTCACTTTGGAGCAGAAAAACTGCTTTAATCGTCTAAGAGAAAGTAAACAAAGAAATTATGACATGAATCAACATTTACTCTCTTTGCAGGTTAAGATACTGGGCTGGCTAATCAACATTTGTCTTGCAGTGGTTTTATTATCAACTATCTAGTATGTCTGCTTCAAATGACAGGCTTTACTTAAATCATCTTTGTTATGGTGTACCTCTGGGTTTGGTTTTGGGGCCCTTGTTATTTCCGTTTAGATGCCCCCTCTCCAACACATGTTGAGTACTTTTAGAATGTCTCATATCTTTGTTAAGTGGAAGACAGTCAGTGATCAATAATTTTAATCCTTGTGCTGTCTATAAATGCAGAATTATGGGTGGTCGACTTATGGACCTTTGTGGTTTGGTGAAGCTAGCAAGACGTCTTTGACAACCGATACCAAGAGTGCTTGGTCGTAACCTGTCACCAACAAAATGTGACAGGCTAAAAATAAAATCAGTTTTCCTGATACATTTTCATGTTTGTAACCACACTTTATAGATTTTTACAGTAGTACACTGTTCTGATAACAGTACAAAGTTTGGTTGCAAGTGACAATTACAGGATCATAACTGCAGTTTAGATGAAGCACTAACTAGAGTCTAATTTCAAAGAAGTGTTGAAATTATTAAAAAGTGTTTAGAAGTACACTCTACATCCTTTGACTGAGACAGTTTAGAAAAAAAAAGATGGAATGAAGTTAAACATGTAGCTTTAGGAATATTTAAAAGCAATGTGATGCCATCCATTGTCCTTGGCAACAAATATTAAATATTTGTACATTAACACTGGATATGAAACTGGTTATCTTGGGAATAACAGACTTTCTAAACCTCACAAGGACCCTTCAGAGAAATGTGGGGATGACCCTCACAGGAATGAGGGATGGTTCCAAACAGGCCTGGTGATCACCAAGGCTTGCTGCTTTCCCAATTGATTCTGGGAATCCCTCTGGTGACGTGCTGCTTGGAGGTGGTGGGTCCATGGGAGGAAGGAGGAAGAGGCTAAACATCTGTGTTAAACTCAAAATCTCCCACAGTGAACAGACTCTGTAGAGCCCGCTAAGCATATGGCCTGATTAATATTTCTTGATGTGGAAAAGTGTCATAGTTGGTCCATTTATTATTAACAAGATTCTGACCCTCACACTGTGTCCTCTCTGCTTCAGACATCATCATGTCATTTACTTAGAACCTTAAAGGAACAGAGCAGGCTTTAAAGGAGTCTCACTAAAAATCCCAGTGCATATTTTACCCATTCTGTATCACTGACAGTTATTAATACAAGATTAATGGCGGCGCACTGTATCATTTCTGTTGAGCAGACTGACGATCTTAGGATCTTGGAAACCCATAAAAGCCAGAAAGGAGTTTCCCATCAGCCTCTCTCTCATTGACATCAGCCTTGTTGTTTTTGTTGTTGTCTGCAGTCTTTTTGGAGCCTTCAGTGGTGCATCATTGTTATCCATGCAGAGATAGATGGCTGATGTTTAGGTGAGAGCTGAGATAAAGAACTTAGCCAGGCGTGAACGTCTCCAGATCTGTTCTACATTCTTCCTCTGGACTTGTCTCTCATTTTCTTATTTCTTTTCCATTGTTCTGTCTTTCTTGTTCTTCTTTGTCAGTCTTTTTCCTATTGTTAGTCTGCAACTCCTTCTGCAGCTTTCCCCTGACTGAAAATGGACAAGCACTGAATTTTGAATCAAAAGACTGATAGAACTGTTCTGCTTTAGCCTATGTTGTGAACAAGTGTGAAATACAACCAGACTACACCAAAAATAATCATTGTTACTATTGAAAATAAATATTTTGAAGCATGAAGTGCTCTAATACTAGATCACTTCGTTGACTGTGGACTTCAGAAAACCCAGTGGACCAAAACCAGTAGACAATATGTTGCTCCCAAGCCATCACTGACTGTTGAAACCTCACTCTGGACTTTAACCAACGCAGATTTTAACCTTCCAATCCTCCTCCAGACCCTCAGAGCTCGATTTCTAAAAGAAATGCAAAATTTACTTCCATATGAAAACAGTACTTTATATGACTGGTCTAGGTCAGTTTCTGATTTGTACATAAAAAAAAAATCAGGTCATGTTTCAACCATTTAATCTATGATTTTTATCAAAGTTGAAGAATGTGACAGTAGAGCCTGACTCCAACATCATTCTCAGCCTCAGGTCATTTCAAATTCCAACGTTTATTGCAAATATCAAATTTTCTGCTAAACATTCTAAATCAATCAAGTTCATTTGTTAAGTACATTTGAACAACAAGAAAGTTCAAAGTGCTTTACATCATAAAAACACAAGAATAAGAAGTTATAAAAGCAACATACAGTCAAGTACTGAGAAACCAGTGACAAATATTACATTATACAATATACATCAAATATGTTGGTCAATGTTCCATTTATTATGGTTCAAAAGCAATTCTAAACAGCTGGGCTTTTAGCCTGGATTTAAACTAAAGATTGTTCCAGAATTTTGGTGCATAGAAGCTGAATGCTGCTTCTGTCTGCTTAGTTCTACTTCTGGGGAAGGCCTTACCTCTATTACTTGTTTCCTCAGTGTGTTTCTGCATGTCAGGATGTTATCTCCCAACATGATGATGTGTCCAGTCTGTAGTCTTCCCCATTGTTTAGCCTACTGACCCATACTGGTAGGGCTTTTTCTACCAACATAGTTCAGAGTCTGTTCCCAAGCGCCAAATCTGGTTCTCCACCTGTTGACGTGGCGTCACCCCATTGGCCCGTTAAACTGAAGACAAAGAAACAACAAGCATGGCGGCGAACAGGGATCATAGAGGGGTGAGGGGCATTTGCCATCTTGCTGCTACCCTCTTCTCTCATGTTGTGTAACGCTTCCTGTTGACGATGCACACTTGGCTAGGCTAGCTCTCAGCTAAACAATACCACTCACAGGCCCGCAAAACAAATCTTTTCCTGAACAAAAGTTATTTTTGACACAGCATGATAATGTCAGGGTCTTGGGTTGTTGATTCTAGTTTCATTGTCATTCTTGTATTCCTTAGTTTCTAAATTTTGATTAGTTCAGCCTTGTTTCTGATTTACTTTTCTTAGTTATTCTAGTTTATGTTTATTCCTTATGTCTAGTTCTTTGCTACAGATTCATTTTCCCTTTCCTAGTTCCCGTTTGTGTACTCTTCCCCGCCCCTGTGCTATTTTCTCTGTATCGCCGAAACCTGCAGTTAGTAATTAGTCACTAGATCTGTCTAGAAGTCAACCTCCTCTGTATATAAGTTCTTCTTTTTCATTCACTCACCACTGGATCCTTACGTCCACCTCTGCATCAACCCTTACTCTAACCTATTGTGATTCTCTGAGTTCAACTGTGTTTTTCAGACTTCCATTAAACCAAAATGAGACTTCCACATTCCTGTCTGCGTTGCGATCAAATTGCAAATCATGACATGTAGATCCCCAGGAGACTTTGCAGGTCTCTTGAAATAATTAGCTTTTTAAGGTGTGGTGTCACACTTTTCCGACATTTAACATTTTGAGAACATCCTTGTCTTCTGAGACACTCAATTTTAGGTTTTCATTATCTGTAACCCATGAATATTAAAAAGATAAGAAATAAAGGCTTTAAATATTTCATTGTGTTGTGATCAATATGTAAGCGTTTCACTTCCTGAAATGACGGAATAAAATATTTTTGAGTACAAAATATTTTAACTTTTTCTGGATATTTTAGTGGTTTTTTGGACTGTATGTCTTATTATTATTGTTATTCCATTATTTCTCAAATTTCCCAAATTTTGTGATCAACTCTAAAAACTGCTGCATTTTCCCACCAGAACAGAAAATATTTCTGTCATCCCCTGGTTACTGTCTACTAAGACATTTCCCATGAACTAACTTTGGAAGGCCCCCTCAATCAATTTATTTGTGCCAACGTTGAGAAATCATCCTTCATTCCTCATCTACCTGGCTCATTCTGTTTTTTTTTTTTCCAACTTCTCGCCCACTCTGTCTCCCTCTTTGATATGCAGTACCTCGCCCAGATCACCAACATAGCTAATGAGCATTTGAGGCTTTTGGGTGACTGAGTGCGGCTGAATGAGACACCTTCCTATCCTCGCCGCTGTGCTCCAACAGGCAATTATTCAACGACAGGACAGTGTAAGGGCTACCAACACTTTGCCCTTCCCGTGTGTAATTAATTCTGTGCGCTGACAGTGCAAATTACACCCTTCCTCTGGTGCACGCTCACACATACAAGCTCAAATAAAGCCATATGGACAGAGATCAAATTGTCGAAAGGCCCACGCACTTTCTGCTTTATAATGGATTAGCGCTATCTGTCATGTGTCATGACACCGATTATGAGAAATGAAGTCTCCACTGGGGGAAAAGCAGCTGCCTTCCATGGGAAATTTGTTCCTCTGTAAAATGATGGAAGCCTCCAACTCCTTTCTAATCTTCTCTTTTTTTTATCCTTCATATGAAAAAGTTTGGCCTTTCCAATCTGACTCCTTAATAACATCTACAACTGGATCTATTTTTATAATATCTATTTACTACAACCGTGCATGTAGGTTCCTTGGCATGCTTTGACTTCAGTTTCTCTGTACAACCTGTGGATCACTGAGAATGAGTTTTGTTGGGAGGATATGTTTGGTTCCTAACTAATGCCAAAACATCGATTCACATAAGATTCTCAATTACTATGATTTAATATTGATTAAAAGTATAACACAAACCTGTTTGCTGTCCTCCAGAAAACCTCCATTTTTTAAAATTCTTTATTTTTGAGGTATTGAGAAGATTACAAAAGCACAATTTCAGACTGTGATCAGATACAAAATTCCTTCTCATTACATTTCCATTTACAAAAACAACAACAACAACAAAAAATAACATCAAAACTAACAAACAAACAAAAAAAAAGGTGGAACAATGAGGTATTATTTTGGAGAGTCATTACTTTTATGTATATAACTAAGTAAATTATATAGTAAATAGACACCTCCTGATGGATAAACCCTTCATTTTTAAATTCTCAGCAATCTAGTATTCTTGCATATTGTGTTTGGTTGACATAGGACACCCATTTGGACCACAAGATAATGAACTTGTTCAGTTGAAACCAAATTAGAAATGATAATTTTTCCATCTGATAGATTTCATTAATCCATTCTTCTATAGTGGGAGGCTCAGGGAGGAGCCAACGTCTAGTGACAGTTTTTTTACAGGCTGTGATTTATATTTGAAACAGATATTTTGTGTTGTCAGGTAGGGATTCTGTGTCACCTAGAATAAAAATAGTAAATTTAAAAGGTATTTTTATATTCAAGATATTTTCTATATTTTTGTGTATTTCTATCCAATAATGTTTTATAATTGTACAGTCCCACAATATATGCCAGTGGTTGGGTTCTATGTTTCCACATTGCCTCCAGCACTTAGGCTCCCCCCTGGTGTGAGAGATTGTCTGTTTCGGTGTTATAAAAAGTCTAAGCAAGCATTTCCAGTTACATGAGTACGAATTGGTACATCTCCAAACTATCATGCAGTAACTATGCCATTTTTCTTCTGGGATTTTAATTTTACTTTCCTTGTCCAATTTTGTTTTCACATATAAAGTTGAATGTGTTTTTTTACTCATAAGCCTCTTATATAACAGTGATATAATACCTTTTTTGGATTTGGCCTGATATGCCGTTAGCATTTCTTTAAGAACTGGTTCCTGTTCATCTATGTGTCTAATAATTTCCTGATTAAGATAATGGCGTACTTGTAGATATTTATAAAAATCTTGTTTTCCCAAGTTATAACTTGTTTTAAGTGTTTGAAAGTCTTTTATTTGTCCTTTATCCATTAATGAGAAATGTGTTCTTATACCTTTAGATGCCCAGTTGCAGAATCCTGTATCTGTTTGATTTGGTTTAAAATCAGGATCGTAAGCACACTATCTTATAATTCTTAGCGTGTTATGTAGTTTATATTCCTGTTTTACATCTGTCCAGATTTTTAATTAGGATCTTATCCAAGGATTTTCATTTTTGAGTTTAATCTGTTCTAAATCTTTATTCCCCAAGATTGCCTTTAAGGGGGTGTCTGGAGTTAGAGCCAATTCAATGTCCTTCCATCGGGTGTTATAGTTTTTATTACAGAGGTTTATCAGTGGCTTAATTTGTGAAGAATAGAAGTAGTTCTTTAAATTTGGCACGTTCATGCCCTCTTTTTCTTTTGAAAGCTGTAGTGTTTTAAATCTAATTCTCGGCTTTTTTCCGAGCCATATAAATCTGGAAAGCATTGTGTCCCAGTCTATAAATTACTTTCTTGTAATTTCTACCAGTAGGGCTTGAAACAAGAAAATAAATCTTGGAAGTAGATTCATTTTGACAGATTCATATCTTTGGGTTAAACTCATGAAGGGAGTGACAGTCCATCTAATTTTAGTCAGAAGATTTTCATAATTACACTTACCTATAGTGGTTGGATCTTTGGGGATCAGAACCCCAAGGTATTTCAATACAATTCCTCCATTTTTTATCTATGCGGGACGTTCTGACATCACCACACAGTCGATACTGGACCACAATATAGACACACTACAAAAGTTAAAAAAGGAGCAATTCAACCATTTGTAGGCCAACATTTGGAATCATTTTGATCTTCACTGAAGACGGAGCTTGACATGAGCTTCACCATGTGAAAGGCTCCAAAATGAAGAATGAGCACTTTGGGAGCTCTGCAAATGACAGCTCCATATCTGGGCAGACAATTGTCCACAGTGACATGTCCTGGATGACACCATTACACTGTAAAAGAAATTAGTTGAAACAACTTAATTGAATTGCTTCAACAAGTAGCAAGTAATTCAATTAAGTTTATCCAACTCAATTTATTATTTATTTTTTTTTTTTACTGAATTCATTGTGTGTTTAAAATGACAAATTTAAGTCAGTATTACTCAAATCATTTAGTTTACTTCAAATAAAGAAGGAAACTAATAAATGATCTCTTTTTTACAAGGGCTTTTTGGTTCAGGCAACCTTTATTTGAGAGCAGTTAGACAGGCAAGTAGGTAAAGACAGAGAGAGAAGACATGAAGCAAAGGTCACCAGGCTGGACTTGAACTTCACAACGGCCTCATGGAGGACTGAGGTCTCCTTATGTGAGTTGTTCTTAACCTCTGCTCCACCACAACACACTGGCTGACACAGGATCTGTCCCTGGTGAAGCTTCATGACGTCAGACATAGGATACAAACATGGCATTGAACTCAATTGTTTCAAATACACTTTTGAGAGTGCACCCTAAGAAGTGTACTGTAAAAATACACTTTTTAGAGAGTACTCTAATCCATGGCAACATATCATATTAAGCTAGAATAGGATACTAATTTTGTGACTGTCTATCATCAGAGGTGGGTAGTAATGGTTACATTTACTTGAACAACATTTTTGGGGTGGGAAACTGTTTGTGGGAGCTGTAGAACATTTTCTGTCCTTTTTACAACTAAAATAAAAATAGCCAGATTTTGAGGCCTGAATGTAAAAGGATTAAAGAAATTGGAAACATTAGGCTCTTAGATTTCTGCAACACGAGCTAATGTTTATGTAAATCTGAGCATTATTACTCAGCATCTTCTACGTCACTCTTTACGTCATTAGATTTTATGCATTAAGAATCAAAATGGGTGTTTTATTTAAGAGTTACATGTCAATCTATTTATGTTAAATTAAATGCCCATTTGGACCAGGGTCTTATACCTGCTATGAACAAGAAAAGACGACTGGAGTGTTTGGGACTGCTGCGGACACTTTCATCATATTTATACAATACAGAAAGACAGAAAAATAGATAAAGGACTGCAAAGAGGATGCTGGACACAAAGACTTTGTCACCAGTCTTTCAAGTACTTTTCAAAAGCCAACCTTCAAATATGTCCTGCTCCTAGATATTTTCCCCTGTAGCCTGCTGTTCTGTCACCTTCTTTCGTTGCTCTCCCCTATGAAAATAAAGAGGTCATATATATTAGAGTGGCTGAAATATATAGATTTGTTCACCAGCGAGTAAGGCCCGCCATACAAGGCCCGGGTACGGCGAGTGAAAAGATCTCTCTGAAACATTTATTTCAGATGGAACTTTAATGAGAGGAAAGGGTCAAAGAGAAGTGGCCATGCTGTTCTTGGTGGAACTGAGTGTGTGAATCTGCGCGCGCCTGTGTGTGCCTGTAAATGAGTGAGACAGAGAGGGAAGCAAAGAGAGTCTGGCTACATAGACAAGGAATCATACAAAATTCATAGCCAGGGTAAAATCTGACACTGCTGTCTGGGGACAGGAGGTGAAGAAAGATGAGAAAGCTGTGTAGTGGAATGAGAGCAAGATCAAGCGGAATGGATGGAGGATAATGTGGGTGGAAAAACAGAGGAGGGAGAGTATGGGGGGGGTAAGGGAGGGAAGAGGGCCAGAAGCAGGGACACAGAGGATGAAATGTGCAGTGTGAGAAAGGAGAGAACAGAAGTTGGTCTTTCATTAATATCACTCCAACAGAAGGTACAGGAGATATTAAGGAGCCAGAAGAAACATAATTATTATGGGTAGCCTTCATAACTCTAGTAATCTTCCTGAAACTCTCTGCAAAGCTTCGTAACCTGTTTGCTTTAAATTCCAATTTGTGCAATCTCATGCGCAAACAGGAAATGCAGCTTATAGAACATTGATGCTTCCAATCACACTGAGTTTTCAAAAAAAAGTGTTGAGCCTTTTTGTTCTCTCTTCCAACTTTGTACATTCAGAGAAAAAACTTGCAATTTCACCCAAAAGTCAAAAAACTTTTCAGATTTATGTGAAAAGTGCTACACTTCTACATGGTAAAGAAGGTGAAATGGATTGGTCCTTCAGCTTTACAATTATAGCTGAATACATTTTGTCATACAGTGGATCTTCAACTATTTGAGGTTCAGTATCACAAAATCACGTATTTGAATATTTTTCTGTGGAACAGAACTCCACAATATTCACAGTAATTTGGCCTATTCATAGATTTTTCTCATAGAGCATGTCTAAAATATTTGGGGAAAAAAAATGCATCCTGGGAAGCTGGAAAACACACTATTTATAAAGCAGCCAATCCATTTACTCTCCTTGTTGCTGATTGGCTGTACCCCAAAGAGCAGAGACAAGGAAGACTGGATTAGCTTCTTCAGTAACCCCAAGATGGTTTCCACTGTGAATGTTACTGGACATTAAAGTGTATTTAACAATTAAACTGTTAAAACAGGCAGTTACGAAAGACAAGTTTTACATTTCAGCAACAAGACATTTCAAAGAGCTTTACATAATAAAAACGTAATACACTAACGGGTTAAGAAACAAGCAATAAACATTACATTACATAACATCAAATGTCATCATCAAATATTTCAATCAGTGTTCCAGTTAATTATGAATCAAAGAAAGCTCTAGACAAATGGGGTTTTAGCCTTGATTTAAATGGCAGCTTTGCCTCTTTCTAGAAGTTTGTTCCAGATTAGAGGAGCATAAAAACTGAATGCTGCTTCCCTAAATGTTTTTATTTGGGGTCTCAAATTCTGAGGGTCCATTGTATCACATGTATTCTTGATATGAACAGAGTTTTGTCATCCTATGTCAAAATGTGTGAAAGTTTAAAGACGCATAAATACTTTCACGAGCCCCTACATGTTGCATTCACTTTCATCGACTTTAACATTCATCAGTCCTGATATGCAGTGAAACTTCAGATTGTTACGGAGTATTCTGTCAAAATCAATCTGAGGGAAGAAGATAGAAAAATAGGTACCCACAATACTAAAGTTAAAAGGAAGAAAACTTTTAAAAGGCACTGTTATCATTCATTTTCATGACACATTAAATGACAGGTGCATTTTTACAATACTCTGCAGTTTCTGACCTTGTCTGACTGAAAGGTGAGCTATAAATCAGGAAGAAAAAAGAAGCACAAATAAAGGCCACTAGTGCTAGAGAAACCTTTGAAAAGAAAACGACCCACGATAATTAGTTCTGCCAAGCTGCAGCAAAACATATAAATTGCAAACTGATAAGAATATAGAGGAATGTCTTCATGCTAATGTGATTGAAGGTGTGTGTGTGTTTTTTTAAGTTGTTGTTTGCATTTGAAGTGGGATTATGGTTGCTTTTAGACCAGGTTTTCCTCCAGTACAGTATAAGGTGAACCCAAAAGCACTGAGGACATAAAAGAAAAAATGATATATATATATGTATATATGTTATATTTATGTAATATGTATTTTAGTTGTGTAATAATATCATATGTTATGAAGTGAGGAGGTTTTTTCCCAATCTGCCCTGCCTGATGGGGGGGGGGGGGGGGAATATAAATCATGTGTTGGCAAAGAAGACACTTTTTTTTTTAATGAATGAATGAATGCTCAAATCATCTCATTAGTGTAACAGCAATGTTTAATGTGATTATGGTTACTAAGAAGCTAATGTGCCTCACAGTGAGTAACACTTAAGGCTGTGAATATATTGGAATTTATATATATATATATATATATATA
>CAEGAE010013954.1:0-15080 GCA_903067095.1 Girardinus metallicus | reverse complement strand
GTGTCCGACCCGTGATGATGTCATCACACTCACCTCCACTCCTTCTGAGAAGATGAAGAAGGCGGTGAAGATGAGGAAGAGTCCGTTGACGAAGCCGGCCAGAACCTCGGCTCTGACGTAGCTGGGAGTGAAACAACGCAGAGCGATCAGACCCGAGCAGCCGAGCTCAGAGCGGCGGCGGGAACGGGGCGGGGCCTGGGGCCAAGGGGCGGGGCCTGGGGCTAAGGGGCGGGGCTTACCCGTAGGAGAAGCTGTCATTGGACCTCCACCTGGAGATGACGGAGGCTGCCAGGCCGGCCAGCAGGGCGGTGCAGTCAAAGAACATGTGGAAGGAGTCTGAGATGAGACCTAAACTGGACCCGGAGGAAGAGGAGGGGGAGGAGGAAGAGGAGGAGGAGGAAGAGGAGGAGGAGGAAGAGGAGATTAATTGACTCTGGCTCTTTAAGACTTTCTCAGGTTTAATTGTTTTAGTTATTTTTTGTCTATCTGATTTGACTGTTTTTGCCGTTATTTTGTATTTGATCATAAATATCTACATCTTGTTTGTACGTATTTATTAGTTAGTATTTTAAATTTGATCATAAATATTTAAATACTATTTTATTTTAATTGATATTTGATCATGAATATCTTGTTATCTGTATTTACCGTTTATAGTTTAGGTTTATAACTTGCATATGTTTTCTTTGATCCTCATCCTGTGTAATTTGTTCATTTATTTTATTACTTTAGTGATTTTTATGTCCGTTTGTTTTTGTCTTAACTTCTCTGAAGCTTCGAGGTTCTAAAAACTGTTAATGTCTCTGGATTGTAGGATAAATGTTCAGCTGAATCAACCTAAACCTTTTTTTTTTCTAAATAAATGAATTGAATCACATTTTATTTTATGTCTCTGCATTTAAATCCACCAGCAGCTTCACAATGTTGGTCAAACATGTAGAAACAACTTTAATTTGTTCAGTTAGGAGTGTTTATATTTCCACCCATGTTAGGACTTTGCTTTATTTCATTATATCATCTATTGTTTAATAATGCGCTGCAGAACCACCGGAGCAGAGCTTGCTCAGCTCTGACAGGAAGCGATTCGCGCACAATACAGGAAATTTACAAACACATCTTAATGTTTAACTTTTAGCTGCAAATGTAAAGTTTTATTTGTCTTGTTTTAAAACGGACACAGACGAGATGGGAGGATAAACAGAGAGCCGAACATTTCCTTTAAAAGCTTTAATGTCTGATGGTCGGAGGAGTTTCTGCTGTCATGCGCAGTTTGAGTAACTGCAGCGTCTCAGATTAAAGATGACGGACACACACACACACACACACACACAGAGCTAACACTTACGTGGCACATCCAGAGAGCAGAAATCACACAGAGATGCTGCTCGGGCTGTCAGCCTACCTGTTACTCCAGATGCCGTAGGTTAACTCCACGAAGGCGAAGGAGAGGTTGAGGCAGAGGAAGAAGAAGAGATTCCTGGAGGTTTTATCAGCCAAAATCGACCTGAAAAGCAAACAGAAACAAACATGCAGTCACAACAACTAAACCCACGAAGGAATCAGCGATTAAAACCTCCAGTCAGGCACAAACACGCAAACTGCGGTTAGAAGCAGCCGGTCTACAGCCTGACAGCTGAATAAAAACAAGTTTGAAGCAGATTGAGCTGCTAGAGGAACACATCTGGTCAGGCTAACCGGTTAGCTTCCGGCTAACAGGCACGGCTAGCGGCTAGCTGCTAGCAGCGCTCATCTTACCTGAACCACCCGGACAGTTTGACCAGCAGGTTGAACTTGGCCGGTTTGTACTCATCATCCTTGATAGATAAAGGTAACATTTTTACACCTGGACGCTCCACAGTCTCACCGGGAACGTAAACTGGCTGAGATGCTAACTGTCAACTTCCGGCGAGGACAGGTTTCACAATAAAAGCGCTTGAGCCTTCCCTCTTTTTTTTTTTTTTTTTTAAAGATTCTTCCCTTTTTGGGGTTTGTTGGGCCAAAGAAAGAAACATGTTGACTAAGATTAATAATCAGTCACTGCTTTTTTTTTTAAATGTTATTTTTGGACAGTTATTATGACTCTTTTGCCTTTATGTCTGGAATTTACTCATTTATTCATTTCCATTGAGAAGGGACGTCTCAGTAAATTAGGATATCCTCAAAAAGTTTCTTATTTTAACAATTGGGTTCAAAAGCGTACACTCACAAGTTCAATACTTTAACAATTAATTGAAACGTTATTTGTTGCGCTGCTGGGTTCAGCTGTTTTTACCTGCCAGAGCAGGGATCTACAACCACCTAACACAAGTCTTTGAAACATTTACAGGTTTTACAGGTTTTACAGGAGACGGGAGCTCGGATTGTTTGACACTTGATTTAAAATAAATAAATCTGATTGTTTTAAGGTTTAAATGAGAAGACCAGCAGATGGCGCTCCTGTGCAGCGGACAGTCTGAGCGCATCCAGCAGAAACTGAACTCTGGAGCAGATTCTCACCGCATTGACCGCAGCATCCACATCTAAACTGTTGGTGCATTTTTATCTTATTTTGGTTATTTTATTTTATTTTTTTGTAAAAGTATTCACAGCTGTGGATTTTTCTGCAACGTGTCACATTACAACCAATCGCTTTTATTCAGACATTAAGGGAGTGGAGGTAAAGTCAAACATGGTTTTATTTCATTTTTTATTTTGTCTCAAGTCTTCTAACAGGTTTTCAAGCAGAACTGTTGAGTTGAGTTTAGTTTAGTTTAGTTTTGTTTTTTTTAGCTTTATCTACCTTGTTACACTGCAAAAACACAAAATCTTACCAAGTATTTTTGGTTTAGTTTCTAAAGTGAATATCTTAGTTCACTTGAATTGAGACGAAACTAAAACGTGATTTTTCAGCAAAACATAGGAGCTTGATTTTAGTCAATAATTCCTTAATATTGATGAAAAAGTTATCAGTGAAATAATTAGAGATTTTCCCATAACTTAAGTTAAAATGTTCCACTGGCAGATTGTTTCAGAACTTTTTCCTCAGTTTGAAGGAATCGTTTATCTAAGTAAAGCTCATGGTTCCTGCTGAAAAGTTACTTGTTAGTTTTGTCATTTTTTAAAGTGTGCTAATATATTTTTACTATGAACTGGATCAAAATTATTTAGTAAAATTTTGTTAATTTGAGATAAAACAACAGATCGTCTGCTTGTTTAAAATCTAATCTGCGTTTCTGCAGCAGCTGCATTAAATTCCAATTACAAACCTGCTGAGTTCAGATTGTTTATATAAAAGCAGAGCCAGGACTGAAGTTGACCTCTGACCTTGGCCTGCAGCCTCTCGGTGACTCCGCTGCGCTGCTTTCTGCAGATTCAGCAGAATCGTCATACTGGATGTTTCTTTTTGTTCCATCTGGTGTTTTTCCACCGCGTGGCGCTCGCTGCCCCGCCGCGTCGCTGCGACCTTTCACCCTGCGTGCGGAGGCGTTCTGCTGCGTCTTGTCGTTTTAATCTCCAGCTGGTATTTCCTGCCGTACAGTGAAGATGGAGACATTTGCTTCCCTGACCTGAAGAATCTCTGCCTGCAGATTTTAATTTGGCTTTTTGTCTCTTTAGAGCTGCAGATTTCTGCAGGATGGAGCGTCTTTGACCTTTGACCCTCAGGGTCAGTCAACAAGTCAGCCAGAGTTCAAGACGTTTTGCTGCAGCAGATCCGACAGGAGCGTCTGTTTGGAAAACTCAAGCCTTAAAGCAGGACTTAAAAAGATTCTGGAGAGTTTCAGAAGTTTCTCCTGTAAACATTTCAGAGGAGAAACTTTATTTTCCTGCAGGTTTGGTGTCAAAGCTGCTCTGGGGAAATATTAGCTTTGATTTTACAAAAGCTCTGGATGTTTTTGAAGTGGAAGATTTTATTTCTCTTGTGAATTTGATTTAGATCAAGTTTCTCTAATTGTTCTTGAACAGATTTTACTCTAATATTTCATCTTTAAAGGAAGTTTTTAAACAATGTTTTTATTGTTGTGGGTTTTGATGCAATTTATAAATATGTTATTTATTCCAAAAGAAAATTCAATGCAACTCGTATCCAAATATCTTCACAGAGTCGTTTTGGGTGGTGATGCTGCTGAAGGATCTC
The DNA here is from genome assembly GCA_903067095.1 of Girardinus metallicus. NCBI lineage: Eukaryota > Metazoa > Chordata > Actinopteri > Cyprinodontiformes > Poeciliidae > Girardinus > Girardinus metallicus. The sequence goes on along the minus strand of CAEGAE010013954.1, from coordinate 10,966 downwards.
CAGTAGCAGTCAGTGTTGCAACGCCCCTGAAGAGGCCTCTGACTGAAGATTGTTGCTGTATTCCAGCTTCATGACCAACATGATGCTAACAGATTAACATCCAGATAGCAGAGACCTGGATGACATCATCAGCTGTTAACTCGCTCTGCTAATCCACCTCCTTTGCTTTTGCTGCTTCACTTTTAATCTTTTTCTGGCTGTAGAAAGTCGAGCAGAACCATGAAAATCATATTATCCTTTTGCAGTGTGTCCAGACCTGCAGGTTTTACAGTACACTGTAAAAAAAAGAAACGGGTTAAATGTAGCGTAGAAATGTGTAGGAACTTTCTGTTCTTTCAGCAGATGCATTTCCTGTGTTTTCTCATTTCTGCCAATGGTTTTGTGAAGAAAAATATGGAACATTTCAGTTCTGGATGAAGAAAAACGTGAATAAATTTAAACCAGGGTAAAAATGTGTGATTCAACCTGATTTTTACAGTTTAAGTGAATTTATGGGACATTTTCAGCAGGCTCAGCTGATCGAAGTGCCTCACAACAAACCAAACATCACAGGTAGAAAATGATAAGACAGGAAAATAAAGTTAAGGCTTAAAAATGAGGTAATTACAGCATCTGCAGGAAATACCAAAAACTGTTTGTTATTTTTTACAGTAAACATTCTCAGGTGTCTCGTGTTTTTAGTTCTGCTGGTACCAGACAGCGAGTTCTGGTTCTGCTCCATAAACACGAAACCTCTCCTGCAGCTTCCCCTCGTTTCTCGCCGACTGGACCTCGCCTGGTTGCCATGGAGACGGCGTCACATGACCGGAGGGGTCGGCGCTTCGGTGACGAAACAGACCGCCACTGTGTGTCCGTCTGAGCTGAACCGGGTCCAGCGACACCAGCGAGGGTCCCGGTCCACTTCACACCTCAAGTCCCAGTTTCCATGGCGACCAAAAGCCGCCAGAAACGGCTCCTTTCAAATTATCTGGAAAAACGATCCAAACTAACCGGGTTTAATCTGCACCTACAACAACTTCTGGTTACTTAGAGATGAAGCTTTTATTTTCACTTTATGAATAAATAAAAACCTGAGCAAAGAGCCGTTTTCCTCTCCACAATCCGTGGAAAGTTACCAACGTCGCCATGGTAACCGCCGGAAACCACCTCGAGATTTCCAGTAAACTGCCGCAGAAGCAAAAGTAAAAACTGGGGGGGAAAATCACAGGAAATTCCCAGAAAATGTAAATCCCAAGATACCAGATGATGAAGCCGCATCGACTTTCAGAGGCAGGAAATAAATATCTTTATTAAAAACAAGGAGAGAGAAACTGAACAGAGCCGCAGAGTCAGAGGCAAAACCAGGAGCTGCGCCGGAACCAAACGGAGCGAAACCAAAGTCTAAGCAGCATTTCAGCGGGGCGGACAGCTGCCTTTCCAGATGTGCAAAGAGTCTTTCCGTTTCCATGGTTACCGCTGGGCTCATGACAGAGGTCGAAAGGAAGATGAGGTAGAAGTGGCGTCCAGGAGAAAAGGAAGCAACACGATGAAACGCAGAGAGTTTCCACATGTTTACATGTCTCAGTGTGTTGTTGTGTGCTGCGACACACCGTTAGCGCTTTAGCTTTAGCCTCTGCTAAATACCATGCATGTCGAAGCACTTTAGCATTAGAGGCACTAATACTAATGATTAGTGCTTCAAGGCTAGCGCAGCTAACTTTTTAGCTAACAAATGATATTTACAAAAAGTTATTTTTGATTTGACACGAGAGTTAAATACTTTTTAACAATAATCCGGTTACTTTTTACCTTAATAAATAAACTTATCATCTAAACAGTTTTCTCTTCTTATCTCTGCTTGATATTAAATTTGATTATCTCAAACATTTAAATGTGACTAAAAACAGGAACTCTGAGGGAAAACACCAGCGTTGGAGCAAAGCATGCTGGGAACAGCGCGACCTCTGGAGAAAGCTTGAATCCAGAGGCAGATTAGCTTCAGCCACATGACGACGTTACGCAGGAAATCAGAGCAGAAAAGCACCAGAGATCTTCAGTCAGTCGATCCGTCGCCACATTTCAGCGAATCAAAGCCCCGCCTCCTCATTCCTGCTATCAGACACAAAGGCTGTAAAACTTCTGCAACTCGTTCAGATGTCCCAGAGAGAAGCAGCCATGTTTTAGAGTCTGTTAGCTCACTGCTAGCTTCACGCCGACGGCGGCGCGGACTGCGGCAGCTGGTAGAAGCCTTTCTTCCTGGATCTCCTCATGTAGTCGAGGATCAGAGCGGAGGCCGTCAGCCCGGCGGCGACGCCGGCGGCTGAGATGAGGATGATGCTCAAACCGGGAGGAAATCCGGTTCTGACCTCTACAAAAGGAGTACCAGCAAAAAAGCAAATGAAATGCGACCCGAGACCTTCGTTTGGCGGGTTAGTGATTCTACTGACCTCTGACTCTGATGCTGAAGACCCTGACCTCGGAGCCCAGGTCGTTGCTGACGTTGACCTGGTACAAACCCGAGTCGCTGGAAGTGACGTTGACCAGCAGGAAGGTGCCGCTGGCGGAGAACAGCTCCGTCCCGTTGCTCAGCTTCTTCAGGATCACCGCCGGCGGAGGGAAGCTGATGGTTTGGCAGCACACAGTCACATTTTGGCCCTCCTGGACTTCCGTAGAAGGAAAGATGTGGACGGTAGTGTTCCTCGGCGGAGCTAAACCAAACGAAACCAGAACGGAGGCGTTACTGTGGAGGGTCCGGTCCCGGCCCTGTCCGGTCTCCCGTCCGCTTCCTTCAGGCTCAAAGCCAAACATGATCCTCGTTTCACCGACATGCTGATGACGCAGCGATATATTCACCATTCAGCCTGCAGAAAGCATCGACTCAGCACTTTGCTGAGCTGAGACAAAGCCAACGAGAAGACTGGATGGTTTAAGGCAGTCACCTAGTTACCTGGTCACCTGGTTACCTGGTTACCTGGCCACCCTCCTACCTGGTAACCAGGTGACCAGGTGGGTAGGTAGGCAGAGAAGTAGAGAGGTGCAGTATGTAGGCGTTTCTTTTTGTAATCTGACATTAAGTTTTCTGCAACATGTGAGAGGAAATGATAAAATGTGCGTCACATCAGAGTGTTGCTGCGGTTTGTCTTTTTAAAAGTCTCCTGCTGTGAGGAAACGGTTATAAAATCTCTGCTGTTGCGGTGATTCATCCTCTGCTGCTGGTCGAAGTGGTCGAGGCTCCAGCCGTCTCTCGGCACGCTGACATCAGCTGTGATAAATCTCTGAAGCAAGTGCGGAGGCGGCGCTGTGACTAATTCCAACACTTTAAGGAGGTTCTGACCGAAAACAATCAGGAGAGGCGTCAGGAAGCGGAGCAGTGAAGCCGCTTGCTGGTCGCCCTGTCGGCGTTTGGCAGAAACACGAAGCGTTCTGGACAAAGAGCTTCTCAGAAATGTCTTCCAGCAGCGTTTCTGCTGACGGGTCCAGAATGTTGGCAGCAGCAGGTCAAAGCGTTTCAGATGAGGCCTCTTGACCTGCCGGTTGACCTTTTAACCGGCACATCATCACCTGATAACGGACAACCCGTCATCAGACTGGGGGTCAAACTGGTTTCTGCTAATTTCTTGGAAGGTCGAACAGCTTTAGGACAGGATTTCTACTAAATCACAACGTCAGAACATCTGGAATGAAAATGATCTCCAGTTTATTTTAAAAGATAGCTAATGTTTTTGTCCACAGTGAAAACACATCAACCTTTAACCTTTGCATTTAAATTAAGGCCAAAAACAGGCAGAAAACACATCAGTGACATTAAAGTTTAGGAGGTCAGGATTTGTTTTCCTCGTCACGGTTTGTCGGCTGTTTTACGTTTCTGGACGCTTCTTTGCCTCCTACGACTGAAACATTTCTGGGACTTTAGATCAAACCACCCAGTTCGGTCAGCCGGCTGGCGGCTCAAGAGCCTCGTGACTCAGGATCAGAGTCTATTTCTGTCCAAACATCTTGTGGAAAGAAGCCAGAGGTCGACTTCCTTAATAAAACCCGTCAGAGCGGAGAAGAAACAGGCAGCAGAAGAAGAACAGAGAGCAGGATGGGAGAAAGTCTGCAAAGGTTTTAAACGAGATCTGGACTCCAAGTTACTGTTGACTGAAGGGAATTACTGGATTATATTTAGCTAAATCCAACGTCAGGGGTGTCAAACTCCAGTCCTGGGGGGCCGCCGCCCTGCGGCCTTTAGGTGAGCCTCTGGTCAGTGAGGAGTCTGACACCTGCGCCCAACGTGCTCCAGAGTGGGACAGCGCCCCCAACAGAGTGAAAGTTGTTACTGCAGACCTTCCTGAACTGTTTGGACGTGATTCTTTGCTAACTCTGTAGCTTTGGTCCGAAATCACGTCAGTGGATTTTCAATCCGTTCACAATGCATTCTGGGTAAACATCATTTGCTTCACCGCATCGCAGGTTGAGAAGGACAGGAAACAGAACTGCTTCGTAAACAACCTTCACTCATTTCAAAATAAGAGCATGAATATAAATGTCAAACTGTGAATTCTTAATATTTAATAACCAAACTTCAGCACAGTTGTTAAACTTTGTTCCACTGAAAGTTTATAAAAGAGCAAAGTAAATTAGTGCTTCATGGTCTATCCAGAAAATGAAGATGCTCTAAATGTTTTTAAGTTAGCTAAAGTGCTAATTAGCTGCCATTAGCAGATTAGCATGTGGCTTCTGACCTTTGACGGTGATGAAGTTGGAGACCAACTGGGAGCCGTACTGGTTGGAGGCTTCACAGTGGTAGAGGCCCGACTCCTCCAGAAGGGTGGAGGAGATGCTGAGGGACAGTGAGGAAGAGGAGGAGTTGGCGTCGCTCCTCAGAAGCTCCTCCCCGTTTCTCCTCAGCACCACGGCGGGGGGCGGGGCTCCGTCTGAGCGGCAGGTCAGCGTCACCTGCTGGCCCTCCAGCACCTCCTCACCTGGACAGACGGACAGGACGGTCGACCTCGGAGGATCTGGGACAGGAAAATAATCATCTTAAAGGGACAGTTCACACTTTTCAGAGAAAATAAAACAATCTGAGGCAAAAACTGAAACCGGTTTTGACCAGGAGTTAAATAAGAGCTGCAAAAGTTACGAAATCTCTTAACTTAAAATGTTGTGACAAATGTCTCCTTCAGGAAAATGATCATTTTCAAAGAACCGCCTTTAGATTTAAAGCAGCAGTATTATGTTTTCCAGTCACAGTCGATGTGAAAATGCAAAATAAATTATATATATATTTTTTCTTTTGCTATCCGTCTCGTATCAAACCGACCCAACATGGCGACGCTTCAACAAATATTCTTATAAAGGTTCCATACTGCAGCTCTAATGTGGTTCATATGTTCTGTTGTTTTAGCTTAATTTTTGCTCTGACTGGTTTTTTCCCAACAAATTGTCTTTTTTGTGTTCGTATTCTCCAGTCAGCGATGAATCGATTACTGAAGTATTTGAGTCGATTGATCGTTTGAGCCTGGATTCCCTGAAACCCAAACGACTCACAGTGGATCTGCAGAGGGATGCTGGTTCCTCTGGACCTCCAGACGTCTCGGTCCGCCGTCAGGAGCTCCACGCTGCAGGTCACGACCCGCGCCGCCTCCTCCGCCTTCAGCTGCAGGACGGACGAGACGTTCTGCAGGGAGCCGGAGAACCTGTGCATCTCCGCCATGAGAGTCCGGTTCCCCGACAGCCAGCGGAACCGCAGCTGATTGGCCGAGAAGATGTCGGTGACGTCACAGCGCAGCCGGACATCCTGGCCCAGCTGGACCGGACCGGGATCCTCCAGAACAGGGTCAGACGGGAACGCTGGAGAGAAACCAGTGAGAGGAACTCAGCATGCAGCTGCTCAGTTATTTATCACTTAACCTTTTTATACAATATTAGAAAAACATTAAAAGACACAAATAAATAATTTAGTTTCTTTTTTAAATAAGAAAATAAACATTTTATTGCCTGAAATGCATAAACAGCATTCCTTCAGTGAACACAATAATGAAAACTGAAACTGAAAGAACATTTTCGTTAACTGAAATAAAAAAACATAAAAAAAGGTAATTAATCTGGAAAAACTGAAATGAACTGGAACTAAATTGTGTGTTTAAAACTATAAACATTCATCTTATGAATCTATTTCTTGGCCTTTTGAACTGACATGAAACTGACTTTTCATGCCAGATTACGGAGCTCCAAACGTACGCAACATGCCGACTGCAAACGTTTGGAGAAAATCCAGTCAGCTGGTTGTTCAACAATAATTGGATCCATTTTTTGAAAATATTATCTTCTGTTGAGTATTCATTACTCATTCTATATGTACCAGGAGAAGCTAAAGCTGCCACTAGATGAGCTTTGAGCAGAAAATACTTACAGATACAGAAGTTTGTTTTTTATCCTAAATGCAAAATGTTTATACTTTTCTGTATAGTTTTGTCTTATTGCTCTGAATGTCTTGTTTTTTCAGAAAATGGCCTTTTTTTGAGTTCATATACCGAAGTTAATTAATCGATTAGTAAAGTCCTCAAGTTATTTTGATGATCAATTAATTACGATTAGTTGCTATTTTCTTATTAAATGACTTCATTAATATTTTTGTCCGTTTTGTTTTTATTCTAGACTCTGGAAACTGTTTCTTTTTGCATCGTCTGAACCAGGATGGTTTTGGTTCCGGTGTTTCTGGCGTCATAAAGCCGACCACCAGCCGTAACGGGGGGTTTCACGCCCAGCGGCTGGATGAAGCCGTTTCAGCTGGGAGGTTGCAGCGTGCGTGGGCCGGTTGGTTCTGTTCGTCTTCCTCATACCGGGTCGCATCCCGTCAGTCAGAGCCGTTCAGCTCAACCTGCAGCTCAGACTGAAGGAAAACGGCGGAGAAAATGAACTTTTCTCACGCTCAGCAGCTGCGTTGGGTCTTTTTCTGTTCATCTCTGCTTCAGTTTTCAGGTTTAATTAAAACAACCAGAGCAGCTAGCTGCTGCTAATGCTAATGCTAATGCTGCTGCTGCTTGCAGTTAAACTTTATTCACTTTTATTTCCAGGAACCGGATTCCCACAGCAGAAGTGCTGCGTCTTTAAAAGCCAGCAGTAGGAGGCGTTAACGGCCTGCGTCAGGAAACGCCGCTGCTCTCTCTGGGAGTAAATCAACAATGTAAAACTTTCCGACCTTCGACCTTCAGCGGCGAACGCGTCCCGGCAGGCTGAGCTGCAGCAGCGTGTCAGAATGAAACTCAGACCTTCAGATTGATGCTGGAATAATTTCCTCTCAGCTTTTAACAGTTTTTTCCAGAGAAAAAAAAACAAATTTCTGATTTATGAGCCGGTTCCTTTTTAACCTCTGCAGTCAGCAGGCAGGAAGCCAAACTCCCACTGCTGATACCCAGACTCCTGGAAATATTAACATCATCATCTGTGGGAGTTTACGTCTGACATCTGGGGGGTTTATTGCTGCTGAGACGCTTTATATCCAGTTATCAGCATGAATATGACAGTAAATTAGGCTTTTAATCATTTATTTTATCACAACTGATCATCATCTTCACATGAGATTACATTTGTTCGTTTTTCTGGCTCTAGAGACCTGGATTAATTAATCAGACAGAAAAATGAAGCAGAGGAAGGATTGGGAATCGAACCCACGGCGATTCTCTAATTAAAACTTTTGGAAAAGTTTTAATGCGTGAAGGAAAAGGTCATGGTGAGAACGGCAACAGAATCCTACTGTGGCACTAGTGGTGGGCGCTAATGCATTAATAGCAAAGCTAATTTTATGTTTAGCGCTTCAGTTAACTTTGAAAACGATTAGCGCACTTAGCTTCCCCTGATTTATTTTTTCCAGCTAAACTGAACAGTAATTTTACAAAAGTTTGACTGAATGATGTTTGGGTTTAGCATTAGCTCCTACTAGCTGCTATGTTGGTGTGGTGCCTTAGCGTTAGCAGAACTAGTGTTTCTAATTAGTGCTTTAGCGTTAGCTTCTACTAATTACCATGTTGTTGTGGCGCTTTAGCTGAACTAATGTCTGCTTTATGCGTCAGCATTAGCTTCCAATAATTAGCGAGTTTAGCATTAGCAAAAGTAATGTTTATGATTTGTGCTATTAACTTTAGCGACAGCTCTGCTCCCCAGGGTGCATTAAACAGTTAAGAAGGACTTCCTCCAAATTCCTCCAACTCTTGAACTCCCCCCATCACCAGCTGGGCGGCTGAAACATGCGGGTCGGACTCACAGTAGACCTGGACGTGGATCTCTCTGGTCCTGATGACCGAGTCGCACTCGGCCTCACAGCTGTAGCCTCCCTGATGCCGGAGGTCAAGGTTCAGCAGGTGGAGGTGGGACTGGCCGTCCTGCGGCTCCGTCCTCTGGAGGAGGGTCCGGTTCCGGTCGGTTCTCCTCCAGCTGAAGGCGGGAGGGTGGAGGCAGCCAGAGGCGTTACAGGTGAGGATCAGAGCCGAGCCGCGCTCCGCCGACACCTGAGGACTGGAATAGAGCTGCAGCGGGTGAGCTGAGGAGAGAGGGGCGGAGCGAGTGAGTCCAGGTCCACCGGGATCCAGCGGGATCCACCGGGATCCAGCGGGATCCAGCGGGATCCAGCAGGATCACGGTCCGGTCAGTCAGCTGAGACGTACCGCTCACAGTGATGGACCTGGACTCCTGCTGGGAGCCGTACTGGTTGGAGGCTTCACACTCGTAGTGGGCGGAGTCTTCCAGTGATGCAGAGGGAAGGCTGAAGCTGAGCAGGGGGGCGGAGTCAGTCCTCAGAAGCTCCTCCCCTTTCCTCCTGAGAACCAGGGTCGGAGGCGGAGCTCCTTCAGAGCTGCAGGTGAAGTTCACCTGCTGGCCCTCCACCACCTTCTCACCTGGATCCACCGAGAGGGAGGTGCTGGTGGGCGGAGCTAAGTGAAAACAGGAAGAAGACATTGAGGACTACAAAAAAAGATTATGGGATGTTAGTGTTCACATCTGGAAATTTCACGCACGCCGGACGACAAAAAAGATGATTCTTTTCCTTGCCATCCGTAGCGGCGCCGCGGCGGTCGAACCGCTGACTAAATGTCACCTGGATGATGTAACTATTAGTAATTCAATGCAAGGCGCCTCAGCAAAGGGAGAAATAATGCAGAAAAACCGCTGAAGAATAACTCAAAACCAAACCTATTGTCTCTTTTTTCTTGTACTTGTTGCCATGGCGACTGACTGACAACAGCTCCACTAGCGTATCAGGATTCAACACCAACAACACGCAAACATTTCCCGCACAAAGATCAGAACATTCAGTTACAGTTTTACGTTTTCAGGCTGTTAATAAATGATTGCTGTGGTAGATTAGCTATTAGCTGCTATTAGCTATTAGCTACTATTAGCTAACGCAGCGGTGGTAGATTAGCAACACCTGCTCTACTGATGATCTGTCACAGTTAATGTTTGGGTCGCTGTTTTTCTTTCTTTTTTAACTGAACCAAAACAAATAATTCTGCAGCACATCTGCATGTTAAGCTTGTCATAATCAAGCTAGCATAACTGAACTACTTCCCTCTCTGTCGTCATTTTTTAAAGGAAAACTTTTTCCTGACCTTGTCTGTGTTGACAATTAGCAGCAAAGCGCTGCGTCCCTTTTATGTATGACGCATACGTTTAAGATTTAGCATTTATATTGACAACTTGACAGCTAAAACCAATGCTAGTCATGGTTAGCATGACGTCAAGCTGCAAGGTAGCTACAAATGAAACAAGACGTTCACTCTTACCTAAAACTGTGACGTTTACAGCTGCAGTCTGGTTTCCTTCTGAGTTTCTGGCTTCACACTCGTACCGTCCTGCGTCGGAAAGTTTCATCGCCGACAGGACGAGCTGACCTCCGCGACCTCCGGGCAGAGGGCGACCGCCTGCCGTCCAGGTGATGGTCGGCTCGGGGTTTCCCTCAGCAGAACAGCTGAGAGTCAGCGGAGAGCCAGACATCACCTCCACCGGGTCGGATATGTTTATGAGGCCTGGAGCATCTGCAGAGGAGGAGGAGGAGGAGGAAGAGGAGGAGGAGGAGGAGGAGGAGGAAGAGGAAGAGGAAGAAGAGGAAGAGGAAGAGGAGGAGGAAGAGGAGGAAGAGGAAGAGGAGGAGGAGGAGGAAGAGGAGGAAGAGGAAGAGGAGGAGGAGGAAGAGGAAGAGGAGGAGGAGGAGGAGGAGGAAGAGGAGGAGGAAGAATTCAGATGTTGAATCTGGTTTCAGACGCGCGTTGATACCTTGACTGATTCAGAGGGTCAGACTAAAACTGAAGATGAATTTCATGACTGATTGAGGATTTTGAAGGTCATGTGGAGGATTTTAGCGAATCGGATCAACTCTCCACCCAGTCTGACCACGGCTCAGATGGTTCTGACCCGGTTAGTGAAGGTCTGACTCACAGCGGACGTCCAGGGTTGCGGTGGTCTCTCTGGTCCTGTCGTCCGACGGCAGACCTGGCAGCTCCAGCGTCGCTCTGCAGGTGATGCTCTCCCCAGAATCCTCCCTGAGGGGCAGGAACTGGACGGAGCTGGACCCAGACCCTCTGGTGCTCTTCAGAACCGTGTCTCCTCGGACCCAGGTGAGGTTCAGGTCCCCGGCGGGGTACAGGTTGGGCACCCGGCAGGTGAGGGTCGCCTCCATGCGGTCTCTGAGGCGGTCCTGGCCGGCGATCTCAGGGTCCGAGGGAAACGCTGGAACCAGAGGACGGAGACGGCGTCAAGAACAGCGACCCGGCCGGGCCCAACTCGCCTCGGGTCGGAACTCACAGTAAACGCCAACGGAGGCTCGGCTCTCCGCCCATCCATCTCCACACCTGGCCTTACACGTCAGCTGCCCTTCGTCTGCTATCTTAACGGGGTCAAAGGTCAGAGTGGAGTGGGTTCTGTTGGCGCTGATGGATGCCCCCAGGGGTCGGTCGTTGACGGTAGCCCAGGTAAAGCTCGGTTCTGTGGGACAGTCGTGGACCTGGCA